>CAUYPK010157371.1:0-83209 GCA_963574355.1 Loris lydekkerianus
GGTTTGTTATTGTAGCACTTTTTACAACAAAACTATACTTGAACAGTTCCAAACTGTACATACATACTGTATGGAGCCTATCCTCTGAAAGGGTTTCTTATTTCTATGTGGAATTTCATATCTTGCAGTGTCCTGTAAATAAAGATTAAAGTCTAAAAAAAAAAAAAAAAAAAAAAAAATTTAGAGGAGCATGTTAACATATTAACTATATTAACATATAGTCCCAGGAATGGCACTAAATATTTTACTATAGTATATATTTCATTTGCTTAGTAGACAGTCCACACTTGTTTTTCTTAATTATCATATTCAGCTCTGTAATAATGACCAATAACAAATATAAAACTGCTTGAAATTCTGAAACTACTAAAAGTAAAAAACACTAAGAAGTATAGATTATTTCAGTGAAAAGTCAAAATTAAAATTTATTTTTAAAATTCTGACACTTTGTTAGATACTTATCAGGAATAGGAGTCGCTCTTATAGTTCATCTTGCCTTCCCCTCCCCAAACAAAATCTTGATTTACTTTCTGGCAGAGTTTTCTTCCACTTTTGATACGGTGTCTTTACCTGAACGATTCTCAGCCTCTGCTGATTATAGTGTCCTAGGCCTTGGGATGGGAGAAGAGAGTGGCTGGACTTGTTATTAGACTTGCCTACTCTAGATGGGAGGTAATAATAAGACAAACTGACGGCAAAGATTTGATATTGCAAGCAAGGCCTGATCTCCACAAAATATTGCAAATATCAGTCACTTAACTTTCAAAAGCTAGCTATAGTGATTACTAGGGAAAAAAGTATATCTTCCAATGTAAGAAATATCATAAAAGAGAAGACAGGAGAATGCCCATAAGCAGTAAAAATGAAATTACCATTTACCAATTCACTAATAGAGCTCTAGGGAGAGAGTAAATGACAGTAAAGAAAGACTAACTTTACTTAGAGGTTACTGAAGTAGGAGACTACAGAGTGCAAAGAACAGAAGCCCAGACGTGAAATGGGAACACTGTAAAGATCCAGGTTGGAGTGTCAGATGGAGGGATGATTTGACAGAGAGGTGAGTGCGGCAGAAGCACTAGACTCCTGTGTCCTGCAGAAGGGCAACAAAGAACAAATTCAGTCCCATGGTCCATGCAATAGTATGGCAATGATGTAGTGTTACAAGTCATCGGGGTTTGCAGGAAGAACTATGGCAAAATAGAATAAGCGTATGGGAAAGCTAAGATTTCCTGGATGCTTGGGAAGTTTTCGTCATCCCGGAAATCTGAAATCTGTTAGTCTCTTTCGAAAATACAAATGATGAAGTAATATTATGCAAAATCTTGTTAATCAATGTATTAACAGATGAAACCATTCAGTGGATTTTATTAAGTGCTCACTGTGAACCAACCACTGTGTTAGCAGGGGGATACAAAGACAAATGGACTATTAATCTGACCTTGAACAACTCAAAGTCAAGAGAGGAAAGTGTTACAGTTGAAGCATAGTGTACTCAGGGCACTAAACATATTATGTAAGCACATCTCTCTGCCTAGGCCAGGAATAGGGTTCATGAAACAATTTGAACAGGTAAGAGGGTGAATTTATTTTTTTCTAGATGTATAAGACAAGGGTTAACATTCTAGAAAATGTGAACAATACATAAAAAACATACAAAAGTGAAGGAAAATAGTATCACTATGTGTTACTATTAATGTAACAGTATGAATACATTTTCTTTCCCTCTTGCAGCCTATTTTTATTGGGGTGGGGTGACTACTGTCATCGGTAATAAAAAGGAATCCTAGAAGAAAAGAGAAGTACACAGGGAGGCACTTTCTTTTTCTCTTCCAATTGTCTTTTTCTATCACTGCTGTCAAAGGGGCAAGAATTGGCTTAGAAATGAATTTCACATAGTGACACCATAGCAGCTTACCTCAGATTCGGAAATATATGTTAATTCTTAATTTTCAAAGTATTTTTCAATAATTAAATATATATTAAAAAAAAAGAGCTAAAGAGCTATTAGAACAATTTATCAACAGACCCACAACTAACTGACTTTCTCCTTTAATGCAAGTTGAGGCAACACTTTCTTCTTACTTCATGCAATTCAACCTGGACTGCCCTTGAATTTGTAAAGCCAATAAGAAAGAAAAGATAAAGGCTGCTCATTAATAGTATATATGGTTTCTTGATCAAGATGGATCTTGTTGGTAATTCCATTTTCTGCTGAAGGGATTGCTTGGCAGACTAATTGCTGGCTATAAAGGTTGTACTCATTATGCTACACTTACCAACCCCTGGGGAAGAATGTTATTTTCCTAGCCACCATGCACCTAATACTGATTTTTAAAAACACTCCCATTGATTTTTACAGATGTTGCAATTTGTGTCTTTCCTTTTTACACTCTCTTCCTCTCTAGACTCTTAATTTGTGTTTTATGCCTTATCATTTAGTCAAGTCACGATCCTGTGGACTACTGGATGAGCTCAAGGTGTTTAATTGTTGACCTTCCTGAATCCTATTGTGTGAAGCCTGGTTGACAGAAGAATGAGATCACAGCCATGGAAAAGAGAGTGTAGATTATATATAATGGTATAATGGCAGTCAATTGCCTCCAGGAGAAAGAAATCTGAGCTCTTATTGTCCATGGCAGTGATTGAGACTTTCCTCTTAGAAAGTTGGTGGTGTGGCGCCGCACCTGGAGCTCAAGCGGCAAAGGCGCCAGCCACATACACCAGAGCTGGTGGGTTCGAATCCAGCCCAGGCCTGCCAAATATAACAATGACAACTACAACCAAAATATAGCCGGGCGTTGTGGCGAGTGCCTGTAGTCCCAGCTACTTGGGAGGCTGAGGCAAGAGAATCACTTAAGCCCAAGAGTTGGAGGTTGCTGTGAGCTGGGACACCACAGCACTCTACCCAGAGTGACAGCTTGAGACTCTGTCTCCAAAAAAAAGAAAGAAAGAAAGTTGGTGTTGTACTCATACAAAGCAGAGGATAAATTGTATAAACAGTCATGGTTTGTGAGGGAAAATGTATTAAACAGTTTATCATCAAATGAAGAGCATGTACACTCAATTTTCCATATCATCTGTGAAAAGCTTTTTAGAACTGATCACATGTAAGAAACATATTTCTACATACTGAGATGGTGCCTTCTATTTTTGTTTAATATCCAAAGTAAACAAGAGATTGATATATGATTTTGGGTTGGTCATGCAGAGATCAAGAAAAAGAAGACAAGAGGAGCCAGCTTCAAAACAGACAATAGGAGTAGATAACGTAGCGTTATAATATAAAGACAAAATTGTGTTAGGAGTGTGTCGTATGTATCTCCTGGTGTCCTCTTGGATTAAAATGCCTAGAAAAGTGTAAACTGGTCCCATTCAAACAACTCTGTAAATGTTTTAAACAGCTTTAAAAATCCATGTTTTTACTTTTTCTATAATTCTATACTAACTCTTTAAACTACATTTGCTCTGTGAAAGTGGCCCGTGAATGCTATATTTAGACCGTCTGGTGGTACAAGCAGGAATGCTATATTGTTTGTTTTATTGTAATTCAAAGATGATTTCTAGCAAATTTTAGACAAATATGAAAATTTCATAAATTTCTTCTTGGAAAACAGAATTTATGGTAACTCAGTTTGTGCTTAAAATAAATACAGAATCAATAGTCTAAGATAAGCTTACTGAATTGATGAGTGTTCTATTTAATAATCACTGGAAATAAAAATGACTATTAAGAAAATATTAATTACAATAATGCAGACCAACATTATTTTTTGATTACTTTGATTAATGTTTATTAAATAATACCAATTGAGTATAATGTCTATTATTTAAATAGTACATAGAACTTTATCTTGATGTTTCTAATCACAGGAGAGAATTTAGAAACATGCATTAGGACATAGAGATTTTTCCAGAAAAATGTACAATGTAAAATATCTTCCTTAGAATAGTGCATGTAACACACTCAGAAGGACAGGAGAGAAAGTGATATCTTTGTCCTTTCCTAGACAGTGATGAAAACCTGGATAAGTCGTGAGTCATTGATTAGGGAGCCGGTGCTCCTCACTGCCTCCAGTTAGACAGCTTCCCGGCTTGCTCTGACATGTAGTTTACAAAGCCAGGCTTCCAAAATGCTTCATCATCACATGACAAACTAGAGAGCTGGTATAATTTAATGCTGTCATTCATTCCTCTGTTTATTTAACCAATATATGTTGTGCATCAGGCTGTGTTCTGTGTTCTGAAAGTACAAAAAAAGAAAGAAAGAAAATAATCTTGCCTTCAAGAAACTCAGTCTATTCTGAGAGAAACCATTTATTAAGTAAATACCTTAAGTTAAAAGATGGCATAATAGTGCCTAGAGGAAGGAGAGATGGCTTTAGAAGACAGGTCTGTTTAAACAGGATCCGGTCGGGAGACAGACACTACTGCAGTTATTTTGACAGGTATATTTTAATAAAAAGAATGATTGACATTATTGGAGAACTGTTATAACAGAGGAACGTTAAAGTATCATAGTGGTAGTAACTTCAGGAAGCAATTAACTCCTCAGACTGAGCTAACCAGGGGAATAGTTTGGAAGCACTATGTTTGAAAGTGCAGAGGAGGGGCTCCGCACCCCGACTTCTAGGAAGGAGACGCAGTTCGCCTGGAGCAGATGCCTCAGGACCAGAGGAAGAACCTACTAGATCTGGAACTCACACCTGAAGGAGGACTTTCAGAAAGATGGTTCTGGCTATAAGGTGTGAACCAGTGAGCCTGCATCTGGGGTGTTGAAAACTCGGGACACTGAAGTCAGCAGGCATTACTAAGATCAAGACAAGATGCACTACCACGGTGATGCTGAGTGGAACGAAAAACAAGCTGGAAACTGGCTGCAAATCCTTAGGAGCCCAACCCATTTTCTTCCTTCCCTCCTCCGACTTTCCAGGCCTCCCTCTGGCGCCTCCAGCGGCAGAAACGAATAGGGAGCCAACTAGCTAAAGCCAAAACAGATTTGCAAAACCTCGTGGAATGTAGGAAAGTGAGTTTTATTCAGAGAATCTAAGAAACAATAGTCTGTTAAGTGCCATAGCAGGCAAACGTCATGCAGGAAATGAAAAGCATTTATACCTCAGGATGAGAGAGTGAGCAAGGATTTTCCAGTGTGGGACGAAAAAACTTGGTATGAGCCAGGATGAAGAATCACAAGAATGGAAAAATAAGAAGCATAGACTGTCAAGAATAATAGTGGAAATCTGTATGTGAAATGAGTGGCAGATAAAACTGGTTGAAATAACGAACTGTGTCAGAATATGAAACCTGAGAACAGGGATAGTAATGTGGATAAACATTCGCTATGTGGCCGCTGAAATTTGTTAAGGGAGGCTAGGACTGCGCAGTACATACACAGTCTCCATAAGG
Source organism: Loris lydekkerianus (assembly GCA_963574355.1). NCBI lineage: Eukaryota > Metazoa > Chordata > Mammalia > Primates > Lorisidae > Loris > Loris lydekkerianus. The sequence goes on from CAUYPK010157371.1 coordinate 5,404, forward strand.
AAGAGTGATGTGGGTATAGGTTTCAGGACAGATGGGAGGAAGGGGAGAATGAATTCACAAAAGGAATGAATTCACAAAAGGAATTATTCTCATTATATAGATACATGGGATAAGATGGTAGTAATAGAATCAGCTCTGACAAATTTCAAGCAAATTGTGAAAGAGAAATTAACCTGCTATTCAAATTTGTTAAAGGACAGTTTCTTGCACAGTGAATCATAGTGCCAATAATTTATTATTTTAAGTTTTAGATAAATCAGTAACTTTATACTTTGGGGCTGCCATTATAGATTATGATCATCAACAGGGAAATGGTCATATAGATAAAGAGAATGAATAAGTTCCATGAGAGTATATTTTGAAAGAAGATGTCACAAAAAAATGATCAGATGCTAGAGAGACATCATCCTAATGTGGGAAAAGAAGAGGAAGAGTAAAGCAGTGGAGAGAAGAATAAATCAAAGACATGAGAGCATTTCAAAGAGTTGCATGATATGGAGCCAGAATGAGGACAGCATTTCAAAAGATGAAAGGTTGTTCATTGTCTATAGTTGTGTACAACCCATCAAAGAAAACAGAGTCTAAGAAATGCATCCATTTTGCCTGGGGGGAGACAATCCAACCTTTGAGAGATCAATTTCTGTAGACTGTAAGGACCAGCATCCAAAGTTCAAAGTATTGAGTTAGAAGGGCGACTGACAAAAATGGAAGGTTTTTGTAATCATAAGCAGTAAGAAAATATGGCAATGCTAAAGAAATTTATTTTCATACTTAGGATGCCAAGATTTTAGAATGGACATTTCTTATTTATGTGTTGGACTGTTCTAAATTTCAAGAAACATTAAGATCTACTCTTTACAGATGTCCTATTATGTGTTTTATAATCCAGTGCTAAACAATCACATATATTATTTTATCTAAGCCTCATTTTTAAAATAAATTAACTGTTATGCCTTTTGACAGACCAAAGTACTAGCTTTAAGAGATGAAGTAACATCATCAGCCACACAAAGCCCGGCTATTTTTTGTTTGCAATTGTCATTGCTGTTTATCAAGCCTGGGCCGGGTTTGAGCCTGCCAGCCTCAGTGTATGTGCCTGGCACCGTGCTACGGGCACCAAGTTGAGTGTGATTTTTGAACTGCTAAACATGCAGCTTTCAGAAGTGAAAGATTTGAACTGGGTCTAGGAACCCTATATTTACTTGGGAGATGTGGATTCCTCAGCAATCCTAGGAAAAGCTAGCTGAAAGTCCTGGTTTCTTATACCCTTTAAATCATAGCATCTCATGTATTTTAAGCAATAAAAACTTTAGTTACACTTTAATTAGATAAGAGTTATTATTTGAAAATAATTATATAAAAATAAAAACCTAATTTGCAAAAATAATGAAGATTGTAATCACAATAATCAGATAGTATTTTTAACATTAGCCATCGTCACACCACGTGTTTGACTGTGATCATGAAGTGGCTCAGTTCACTTGCACCTCTACACTACCAGCCTCTGGCATTACGTAGAGTACACAGACCAGGATGATTTATGCTACTTTTTTAATTGATAAACTCTGAAAACTCATTTATTTCCAATTAGTCTCCTTAAAGAAATAAGTAAGTTTCTCCTTAAGTAACCAATATGTAACAAGAATGTGATCAGCACTCAAAAGTATCAATATTGTACTATTTTGTCAGTTCCTAAGCTACCCGATCAAATAAAATATGCTGTCTCTCCAGGATACGCATGTCATTAGCCACTGACTATAATGCTGTTGAAAATGAAGCATCGCATTTGTACACTAATATGATTTGAAAGTCTTATTTCATTACATGCTTTCCATCATATTGAATTAACATCATATTGAAGTTAGCTGTTGTTTACCTTAATAAGAAAAGATGTATTGTAATTAAATATCTGCCTCATATTTATAAAAACAGATATAATTTGGGAGAGCAAATTAACACCTATGAAATGACTAAAAATAACTAATACAAAGATAGGTTCATAGGGTAATTTACCCTGGGAACTTTTTACATATTTTTTTCTGTGTATGCATGCACACGTAAGTGTGAGCCTATGTGTGTCTCTTTATTAGATGTGATATATATGTATGTATGAAGAGATATTTACCTTTCTCTGTGTATATACACACATGCACACATACACACTTGTGTATACATAATTTAAATTCTTCCTTTCTGATTTAATTAAGTAGAAAATATGCAATGTTGGGAGCTAGTAAAATATGTATATGACACACCCAAGTTTCAAATCACATATTATATTTTATCTTTTTGTCTTTGATAATTTCATATTTTAAAAAATATAAAAAAAATTATGAAGTGTATTTGAGACATATCTCCACTATCTTAAAAACCATTCCAGCTATAAACATGTTTATCATCTAATTCATCATCTAATAGTTTTTGAAAAGTAGAATTTGATTGTCATGTGGTTATGAGTTTATACTTTATCTTTCAGAATCTTTAGGACTGTATGGAGTTTCACATCATTTCATCATATTTTCTTTTACTTATTCTAATATTCAAGGAGTGTCTTATTGCATGTGATAATATGTATAGAGCAATAAATATAAAACCTGCATACTGATTGAGCTGTAAAAATTTTGTAGATGGTCTAAAGTCTTCTGTCATGGGTATTTATTATAAATATTTTGTCTCATTCTAAACTTTGTTTTTTGTTTGCTCAGTAGTAACTTATGAGAAGCAAGATTTTATTTTTTTATTTTATTTTATTTTTATTTATTTATTTTTAAAGACAGAGTCTCATTTTATTGCCCTTGGCAGAGTGCCATGGAGTCACAACTCACAGCAACCTCCAGCTCTTGGGCTTAGGTGATTCTCTTGCCTCAGCCTCCTGAGTAGCTGGGACTACAGATGCCTATTAGTCGTGTGTTGTGGCAGGGGTCGTGTTTGAACCCGCCACTCTCAGTATATGGGGCCGGCACCCTACTCATTGAGCCACAGGTGCTGCCTGAGAAGCAAGTTTTTAATTTTGGTAAACTTCCATTTATTAGTTTTGTCCCATTCCTTTTGTCCTAAGAAATCTTTGTTATCCTAAGTCACAATAATTTTCTCTATATTCTTTCCTAAAGCTATCATAATTTTAGCTCTTACATTTAAGTCTCTGCATATCAACTATGACACATTTATTGTTTGTGATTTTCAAATCTTACCCTTAGTGGTGTTTATCTTTTCTCTTATTCTCCTATTATTGTCAGAGATGTGTTAAAATCTTCAAATACAATTCTTGATTTTTGGGGTTTTTTTGTTTTTTGTTTTTGCAGTTTTTGGCTAGGGCTGGGTTTGAAATTCTTGATTTTATTATTTCTTTTTTGACTTCTCTGAATTTTTGCTTTATGTATTTATATGCTATGTGACTGTTCTGTCCAAGACAGGAACCATTTGTGACATGTGTCTTTTTAAATTAAATTAAAATTAAGGCTCCGTTCACAGTAACCACATTTCAAATGCTCAATAGCTGCCTGATGGACAGTGTCCTTATATCAGACAGTGTGGCCATAATACAATTTCCAGCATTCGAGAAAGTTTTGTTGAACAGTGATGCTATGTAATTACATTTGTATAAATTTAGATTTATCATATCTTCCTGGAAAATTTAAAATGTTTATCATTGTGAATCATCTGTATATCTAGAACTCCTTTTTCCTTGAAATTCCTCTTTCTGATATTAGTGTAATCATACCAAATGTCTTTCACGTGTTGCATCTTTTTCACTTTTTTAATTTTCATTCTTTATGTATACTTTCAATTTAACTCCTTCATATAGAAAATAGTAGAGAAAAGTTATTCTACTTAAATTTACTTTAATGTTCATAGAGTCAGGTTTAAATACAACATATGATTTTGTGCTTTGTACTTGACTCTTATTTTCTCCTACTTCTTTTTTTTTTTTTTTACAGTTTTTGTCCAGGTCCAGGTTTGAACCCACCACCTCCATTATATGGGGCTGGCGCCCTACTTCTTTGAGCCACAGGTGCCCCCAAAGCATTTCTTTTTTTCTCTTTTCTTCACTGTTTTCTCTCCTCCTTGATGTGTATCATATTATCCAGCATACAGTAGGCCTTCAATAAATATTTGTAGAATGAATGATTGATTTTTCCCATTTGAAGCCAAGATTAAAAGGCTTCCCTTGTCATAACCTGCTAAACTCTGCTGGTGTAATGGGGCAGGCAATGATTCACCTTGGGCAGGAGTATAAATAACACAAAAGCCCTGCAATTACATTCCCTGTCTGCAGGGCCTGGATTTCACTTATTCTGTGTTGCCATTTCCTCTCATTGTAAAATCCAACAAGCTTCTTGCTCTCTAGGATTTTCCTCCCTGTTTTCAGTTTTTCAGTCCTTCTAAACCAAGTGATTTTCAACCAGTGTGCTGTGACACATTAGTGTGCAGTGAGAAGCTCTTAGGTGAGCTGCAAAAATTTTTGAAGATCATTAATTGAATTCTTTTCTAAAGACATTCAAAGCACAGTAAATATATTCTTTTTTAAAACACTTTTTTTTTTTTTTTGATCAGCATAATTTAAGTGTGCCACAGAAGTTTAAGTACAGGTTCAAGTGAACTGTGAGATACAAAAGGTTGAAAAACAATGTTGTGACCTATCTCTGCCTTTAAGGCCATCTGAGGGTTGACTTTTTGACAGGAAATTAGAATACTTGTCAGAAACTGAAGCTAGATGTATATTTTAACTATATATTTTATCCTGCCTAAATATATAGTCTCTCTCTACATAGATATAGATATAATATATAATAGATATAATATATAATGTGCCGATTTTTGTGTGCACATTAATTTTCAGTTCATTTGTGTAAATACCAAGGAGTGCAAATACTGGATTGTATGTAAGTGTGCATATAGATTTTTAAGAATCTATCAAATAAAGTTTTTATTGTTGCACAGTTCAAGATTTACACAAAAGTTGCAAAAGTAGTGCAGGGTGTTCCCAAATTACCTCCCCACAACACACACATAGTTCCCCTATTATTGATCTTAACCACTTATGTTAGTATAGTACAGTTGTCATAGCTCATAAACCAATATTAATTGATATTAATAAACATCCATCACTTATTCAGATTTCCTCAGTGTTTTACTAATGTCCTTTGCCCAAGCACCACAGGATAGATAACCACATTAAATGTGGTTGTCATGTCTCCTTAGGCTCCTCTTGGCTTTGGTAGTTTCTCAGACTCTCCTTATTTTTAATGACTTTAATAATTATCAAGGAGTACTGGTCAGGTATTTTGTAAGATGGTCCTCTAGGAATTTGTCTGATATTAGTCTGATGATTAAACTGGGACTATGGGTTTTAGGGAGAAACACAGATATAAAGTGCAAATCTCATAATATCAATAGCCCAGGCTACCCACATGATTTATCATTATTGATGTTGAGCTTGTTAATTGAGCTGAAGTTCATAGTTTTCTCCATTATAAAGTTATTCCTTTATTACCCATTTTCATTGTCTACTTTTTGGAAGGAAGTCACTGTTCATAGCCCATTCTTAAGAAATGGGGAGTTATGCTCCCCCTTCTTGAAGGCTATGCATCTACATGAATTGTTTGGAATTTTAGTGTATGTGAGTTCTGTCTCTTCTCTTTATTTGTATTCAATCATATATTTACATAAGCATGACAGTACTTTACTTATTTTGTTGCTGAAGTTTTGCAGCTTTGGCTATGGTTTCATCCTTCAATTGGCCCATTTATTTTTTCCATTAAAAAGCTTTATCATTGTGGAATTTCTTTTTTAAGCAACTTCTTACTTTTTGTCAGTACAAAATACTTGACATTCATCTTATACATTTCTTGTTCCACTGTTAGAATTAATTATTTCTACAAGGAATGCTGGTTCCTTTAGGTGGAAAATTACATCAGAAACCAAGATTGGGACATTATGTGAGCATAGTGTTGGTAAGCTGTTGCTTTTGGACTCTCAGATGAAAGTGTAGGGAGATAAAAATTTGCATACTACCACCATGTATGTATACACATATCCAAAAATATTTCTATATGGAGTCACATTGCTCATAAGTTAAAAATGAGTTCATAGTCATATCTCTTAATTCTAGTTTGTTACCAAATGAATCACTACAGCCTCTTTCCCTTGCTTATTTGTAATCTCTGACACAAATGTGGAGAAACTGGGCTTCCACTATTCACAATATGTTTACTAAATTGTTTAATTCCAGTATGCATGTATAATGTTATCAGAATTGCTAATTCATTCGCCATTGGGGAACAACTTTGTGACTAGGGTATAGTGCAGGCGTCCTCAAACTTTTTCAACAGGGGGCCAATTCACTGTCCCTCAGACCGTCGGAGGGCCAGACTATAGTTAAAAAATAAAAAAAAAAAACTATGAACAAATTCCTATGCACACTGCACATATCTTATTTTGAAGTAAAAAACAAAACAGGAACAAATACAATTCACTCTACTTCATGTGGCCCACGGGCCGCAGTTTGAGGACGCCTGGTATAGTGTATCTATAGTTTCTGCAGACTTATTTTTGTCTCACTGACTCTATTCATTTGCAAAGTTGCTTAGGTCAGCAATTCCCACTGCACACTGCCTTCTATAAGGGTATTTCACACATTTATAATACAGTTAGGTTCTCTTGTCACAGTCTACATTTTTTCCTGTGATCCTCTAATGTTCTTTTAATTAGCACATATGAAGAGTCACTCTATGTGCTGTATGGCTTTGTGGATTTGCACAAATGCAATGTTTGTAACTCCTATGATTGCATATATATATATATATATATATATATTCAATTCCCTTTGAAAAATATCCTGTGCTTCAATTACTCAAGCTGCTCACCCTGTACCGTTAGCCTTAGCAACTATGATATGTTTATCTTCTCTATATTCCAGAATGTTTTATGTTAGGAACAATACAGCATCCAGGTTTTGTAGATTGGTTTATTTTATACAGAAAAATGCATTTAATATTTGTCTATCTCTTTGTGTCTGAGATCTATTGCACAGTAATAGATTCCTTATTCCTTTTTATTGATGAATAATACCTCTCTGTATGGCTGTACCATAGTTTGTATATCCGTACACCTACTGAAAAACATCTTGACTGTTTCTGGGAATGGAGATTATGAATAAAGCTGATATAAACATCGTGCAGATTTTTGTGTGCACATTAATTTTCACTTCATTTGTGTAAATACCAAGGACTGAAAATACTGGATTCCATGCAAGTGTGCATATAAATTTTTAAGAATCTATCAAATTATCTTCCAAAGTGGCTGCCCCAGTTTGTATTTTTATGATCAATATATAGTAGTTCTTGCTTCTCCATATAGTTTCCATTGCCAGTATTTTTTTAAATGAAGGTTAGCAATTTTCATAGGTGTGAAGTGTTTTCTTATTTAATTTGAATTTATCTAATGTCAAATATATTTTCATATGCTTGATTTCCATCTGTGTAACTTTTTTGGTAAAGTGTCTATTAAGACTTTATAAAATCGGTTTGTTTATGGAGTTTTAAGGGTTTTGCCTCATTTGTAAATTAATGTGTTTTTTATTTTGTTATTTTTAATTGACAAATAGTAATTGTATATATGTACAGGGTACGAGGTAATGTTTTGATCAAGTATATACACTGTAGAATGATTGTATCAGTAGAATTTACATAACTATAACTTCACATATTTATCATTGTGATAAGAACATTTGAAGTTTACTTTTATCAATTTTGAAATAATATACAATGCATTATTATTTTCTATAGTCACCTTACTGTGCAACAGATCTCAGAGGCTTACTTCTGTTTGGTACTTTATACAGTTTGCCCAATATATCCCCATATGCTGCTAAACCTCAGCATCTGGTAATTACCATTCTGTTCTCTACTTTTATGAATTTATGTTTCTTAGATCCCACATTTTAGTAAGATCATGCAGTATTTGTATTTTTATGCCTGGCTATTAACTTATCATGATATCTTCAAGGTACTTCTGTGATATAGTTAATGACAGGATTTCCTTCATTGCAAAGGCTAAATATTAATAGTCTTGCATTGCATTAATAGTCTTACACTACATTTTCATCATCCATTCATCAACTTAGAGACACTTAGGTTGCTTCTCTATGTTGTGTATTGTAAATAAGGCTGCAATGAACATGGGAGTATAGATACTACATGACGTACTGATATCAATTCCTCTGGATATACATCCAGAAGTGGGAATGCTATGCCACAAGATACTTCCATTTATAGTTTTTTAGAGACATCCAACTGTTTCCAGTGTGTCTGCTTGTTCACTATGGCATTAATCTGGTGTGTGAGGTGTTGTCATGCACACACAGCCTCATATCTGTGGTTCAGAGCCCGAGTGAACTCTTAATGGCACCTGAGCTGGTGCCCAGAGTGTGGGCATGTGCAGAGCATCTTTGTCTACACAGGGTAAAGGGTGTGGACTAGCTCACAATGGCAATAACATCAGTGTTTGAAGTGTGGTAAGCTTCAGTACAGCTAAAAACCTGTCATAGGGAGTAAATGCACTGGTAGGAAAGTCTTGGCCTAAGTATCAGGGTATGCATGGGATCAGGTGGGCTGGCAGCCTGGATCTTGAAGAAGCACAACTCCAAGTGTTTCGTGAGGTGAGGAGGGTGCAGCCACATCTTCCTCTCTGATGTTCCCAAGAGGAGAAATGGTTTTTGGTTACCTTGGTGGCAAAAGATGCAGGTATTGTCCACAGAGCAGATAACTGATGTCCACTGTAGTCCCAATATGTGGCTGATACTGGTAGCCTGTGCCTTTTTTCATTATTCTGAGCCATCTCCTGGTATCTCAGGTATACTGATTTCATCAGTTATTGTTTCTGTGTGGACATTTTTCATTTTGGTATTTTGCTACACTGTGTTGCAATAGATTCTTACGTGGGCCCTTTAGCCCTCCCTGTGGTTTATGGGCAGCTTGTTTACATTTGAATTCTGGTAGGGAGATGAAGGCTCATATCTCCTACTTTGCCATCTTTGTGACATCATGTACTTAAATGTTAGGATTTTCTTTAGTATATTTTGGATAGAATTTCATTATGAAATATATGTTTGGAAAATATTTTCCCCAGGCTGTGACTTGTATTTTGATTCTCTTAATAATATCTTTCACCAAATAAAGTTATTTTTTATATTTACCTGTTTGGGATTCATTGAGGTTACAAAGAATTAGGTTACACTGATTGAGGTTGTTAGGTAAAGTCCATCTTGTAATTGTGTCCTGCTCCCAAAAGAACTGCCATATACCATGACCCCATCCCTCTTCCTCCTCCCCTCTCCCCATCCCTCAGTCCCCTACCCTATCCCTTTCAGTAGCAAATAATTTTTTTTTTTAATTTAAATTTAAAAAGTTCAACTTTGCCAGGTGCAGTGGCTAACGCCCTGTACTTCTAGCACTCTGGAAGGCCATCGTAGGAGGATCCCTCGAGCTCAGAAGTTTGAGACCAACCTGAGAAATAGAAAGATCCTGTCTTTACTGAAAATAGAAAAGTTAGCCAGCCATTATGGTAGGTGCCTATAGTTCCAGCTGCTCGGGAGGCTGAGACAGGAGGATCACTGAACCCAGGAGTTCGAGGTTGCTAGGAGCTAGTCTGACTCCATGGCATTTCAGCCTGTGGCAACAGAGTGAGACTCTGTCAAAAACAAAACAAAACAAAACAACTCATTTAAGTTTTCTTTCCCAAATCATATTTCTGGTTTTGCATCTTAAAATTCATTAAACAACTCAACGTCACATAGATTTTCTCCCAAATTTTCTTCTAGAAGCTTTATAGTTTTGCATTTCACATTTATATCTATGATCTACTCTGTTAACTCTTATATAGCTTATTGCATTTTTTTATGTACTAATTTATTTTTTTTTTTTTAGTTTAACACAATCAGTATGTAAGACTGGAGAATCACACACTTTGGCACGTATGATAATTTATTTCACTAAACGATGACATCTATATCTGTTTCTCTTTCTATTTACCTGTTCAAACATTTATTTGATACATGGTGAATACATTTTTATTAATAAGTAATAATTGTGCATATTAATGGGATACATATGATACCTTGAATCATGCATGTAATGTGTAATGATTTAATCAAGGTAATCAGTATATCCATCACTTCAAGCATTTACCATCTTTGCATTGTGAACATTCCAGATCTTCACTAGCTATTTTGAAATATACAACACATTGTTAGCTATTGCCATCTTAGAGTGCTGTCAAATATCACAACTTATTCCTTCTATCTAAGTGAATTTTTGTAGGTTTCCTATTAGTAGTCAACCCTTATGATTCTTATCAATTTTTTATTTTTCATAAATAAGAACAGACTTACATATTTAAAAAAATACCAAAACACTGAAGAATAGGCAAAAAGGTTCCAATGACCAAGCTGAATTGTTCACTACATGGTGATACCACCCTGATATAGTTTTAAATGTTAATTTATTAGCTGAAATATGAAAGTTTGAACTAAAAGCAGAGATCTTGTGTGTGTGTGTGTGTGTGTGTGTGTGTGTGTGTGTGTGTGTGATTTCAATTTAATATCAGGAGTATGGCATTTTTTGTGTTGAGGACCATAGCTATGATGGTCATTCTTGCCGTGTTAGTGAAATATAGAAAAAGTCTTTGTTTGGGCTTGTTTGGAACCCAGTGTAGTGGGGAGGGGGCAAAAATTAGAACTGTAGTTGGAACTATAGTGAGTTACGTAAGCAAACTGAAGAAGATATGTCAACTTATATAAGGCCAACACTATGCTAATGGATTAGGAGCAATTTTAACAACATATTAGAATGATGGTTTTAATATAATAATTGTCTCATGCTCATAAATGAATTGCAAATTATTGTTAACTGGGGCTTTAAAGCAATCTCCTGTGAACCATTAATTTCCTTTTTCCTTTTTTTATTTTTTGGTTGGTAATTCAGATAATACCATAATGTAGGGATTCGATTTTGGTGCACTTGACAATTGTGGTGTGATATATGGATTGAATAATATTTATGTTATTCTTTTCATTTCTGAATGTTTCTATTTTTTGAAAGCATACATGACTTTTATTGAGTAAGGGATATGCACATTTGGTCCAGAGAAGCTTCAAAATATGCAAAGTTAACTTTGAGATAATAGTACTAAGCACATACATTGTTCTGCATTCTACAGAAAGAGTTGCTGTTGCTTTGTTTTAATGTTTTAATTAGAAAAATTGCAAGATTAGCAAAATGAATATCTGTTTAATCTTCACCTAGAATAATCAATTGTTAAGAGATCTTTATTTTTCTCTCTCATTTGTATAATACTACAATACCATTATAACATCCAATAAATTTAACATCAGCCTATCATCCAGTATATATTCTATTTTTAAATTTTCTCAATCATCCCAATAGTGCCCATTATAGTTCTTTTTCATTTTTCAAATTCATAGTCTGATCTGAGATCATCATAGTATTTGGTTGTCATATTCTTTTGGTCTCTGTGATCTAGAATATTTCTTCTAAACAAACACATTCTTTATTGTATTCCTATTCATTTAATTAACAACTATGGAGTGCAAGTGATTTTTGTTACATGGATAAATTGTATCATGGTGAAGTCAAGGCGTCTGTGTACCTGTCACCAGAATAGAGTACATAGTACTTGATAGGTAGACTTTCATCCCTCATCCTCCAGTCACACTCCCCTGTTTAGTTTTTAATGTCCATTTCACCATTTTATGACCATATATTTCTCTCATTTAGCTCCCCCTTATAAATGAGAACATGTACTATTCGTTTAGAGTCTATGCTAAATTTATGAAGGATATTCTACAATGTGAAAGTGTCTAATTAAATTCTAATATTATATTCAGGTCAAAGATGTTTGGCAGTAATACTGCCTATATGATGTTGTGTCCTTCCCACCGTACTCCATCAAAAGCTATATAATGTCAGTTTTTCCAACTATTGATAATGGTAAGTGTTACTTTTTCATTAGCGTGGTGTCTGCTATATTTCTCCATTGTAAATTTACTTTTTTCTTTCATAATTTATAAGTAATATGCACAGTGTTACTTTTAGCCTGTGTGAATATCTGCTTCTTCAAGTTGTTTCAAAAATGTCTTTCCTGCCTTCCCTAATTTGATAATTTAATAATGTTTTCTCTGTGTTTTTATGCTTGACCTTGGATAAGTAACTTTCCCATTCTTGTTCTTTCACATTATGTTCTCTAATGACCTTTCCATATCTAAACCTCCATGATTCTGGTGTAATAATTTGTTGTCTCAACTGTAAATGCTTTTGCATTTAGTGTAATAATTTCTATCCAATCATCAGTCTATGCTGCAGATATTATTCCATTAAGCATTCACTTAAACCTGAGGTGTAATGTAATTTTTACAACTATTAAGACTAATTGCTTTTTACCTTGGGAAACCTTTGTGATCCAATAAATGAGCTCAAATTAGATTGAGTACAGAGAAGTCAGACTTTCCTCATTACAGTTACTATGTAATTTGGTTATTCATCGCTTTCAAATTGTCTTATTCTTCCCATGTTTTAGTCATATATTTTTTTCTTAACATTTTACATAAAAGTCATTGCAAGAGTGAAGAAATTATGATGTAAAAAATTTTAGATTTTATATCAGGATCTTATTACCTACCTAAATTATAAGAACCTTTTATACTGATAAAAGGATTATCATTTTACAATATATTATTACAAAGAATCAAATCTGGTAATGAAACAGCTGTCAAACTTAATTGAAATTCTATGAAAAATTATCAGCTCTAAATTTCCCCTTTTATCCAAGCACTTTTTAGCATTTGAAGTTATTTTATAATTTCAGTTATTTTGTGTTTTATTGGAGTCTGCTCTCCTACATTTATTAAGAAATTTTACAAAATCCATCCCTGAGGTATACTGTTTCCCCATATTGAATTAACGACATAGTTAAAGAAAAAAAAAAAAAGGAAAATATTATAGTTAGATTATAGAAAACTCTTTAGCTTCAAGTACTTATTCCTATAACTTTACATAAGTCCTTACACCTTCATAAAGAGTCTATTTTCTCTCATCAGGATAATGTAACTGCAATCAACATACACTGATAACAATCGTAGAATTTAGGTGGCCAAAGGTCTAATCCTGTTTTGTTCATTTTGAGGACTGATGACCTGGGCAAGTGACTTCCCTTCTCTGAGCTGTAGTTTTCTACTAGAAAAAATAAAGAGAATTAAATAGGTGGTTTCTATTGTTCTATTCAGGTTCTCAATTTTATTTTAATTTAATCTATCATAGGGAAGAGGGTATGATTTTTCACAAAATTGTTTTATATATTTTACCAAAACAAAAATAAATTATTTAGAGCATTCTTAACACACAGATTAGATAACTATTCATTAGGTACATTATCACAAAGGTCCTCAGAGTATTGCTATCAATATTCTTGGTTGGGAGCCAATAGTAAATCCAATACTTTGTATATAGACATCTGAGTACCACGTGTATCACCAGTACTGTCCTAGCTTCAGAGACAAATGTCTTCATATGTCTTGTCCTTAAAACAAAAAAGTTACCATGTTTTAATGTCAGGGAGTTTTTTTGGTCATGCCTTTGATAACATTGGAGACATAAACTGCTTCAGAGTGAAGGGATGATTTAACCTGTGAATGTTCATAGGTGAAAAAAAAAAAAAAACTGGTGAACTCATCTATTTTCTCTCAAATAGCATGATTGCATTAATTCTTTCATGACAAGTATCATTTTTCGATAGCAGGAAGTATTCATTTTCTTTCTACCCTTTCTGTTCCAAGGAGGTACTCAAAAAATAGTATATTTATGACTTCTGCCCATGGCAGCTGAAGAATACATTTTCAGTATAAAAACTTCTCATTTCTTAAACTTATATTTATATATGTGTAGATGTAAGGTCTAATTATGACTATAACCATGATCGACTATAAAGAAAAATGTTACCCCTGCCGGCGTGGTGGCTCACGCCTGTAATCCCAGCACTGTGGGAGGCTGAGGAGAATTGCTTGAGCTCTGGAGTTTGAGACTTGCCAGAGTGATAGTAAGACCCTGACTCATGAAAAAAAAAAAAAAAAGGGAAAACTGAGTTGGGCACCACAGCAAGTGCCTGTATTCCCAGTGGCTTCCCAAGGCTGAGGCAGCAGGATGCCCACAGCCTGAGTTTGAGGTTGCAGTGAGCTACCAAGTCACTGTGCTCTGCTCAGGGGCATAGGGTGGGACTCCATCTCAACAACAAGAAAGAAAAGGAAAGAGAAGGGAAGGAAAGGGAAGGGGAGGGGAGGGGAAGGGAGGGGAGGGGAGGGGAAGGGAAGGGAAGTGAAGGGGAGAGGAAAAAAGGTTACCCCCTTTTAATAGTTGCACCGAGATAGTTATGGACTAATTGCTACAATTAAAATAGTTATATTTTTACAAGACAATTTAATAAGATAAAATTGTAAAAACTGTAAACCAGCTTTATTAAAATAAATTATGATATTGTTGAGTACAAGCTTATGTAAATGTGTCTAACAAATATGGCAAAGTAAAAAGGTTTGCATGACTTTTGTACAAGAATTTGTACAAGAACCTAGAAATATTATTTGTGCCATGTGTGACACATATTTTGATCTTGTTCTTCAGAAAGATGGACTTAGTTGTATTGATAGTGATGACATTTTTTGGAACCATTAAAAGTTATATATATTTATGGACTGTCCCCAAATGGAATATCTTTATGAAATACATATGTTTTGCCTTTAAAACTGCTCAAACACACAAGGAAAATGCTGACTAAATGTTTTTATAACAATTAGATTTAATTTAGATATTGTAATGTACAACATATCTGCAAATAAAGAGCAAATTTTATCTTTTGTAGAAATTGAAATTAATTTGAATTTGTGCTATTTAGTGATTTGCTATGAAGGATTAACTACTATTAGTGTAAGCAAAAGCTTGCAAATACATTCTTAACTGAATGGGAAATAACACAACTAACTCTCCAATATAACATGAGGAAAATGAAAGTTTTTCTAATTCTATGCATAATATTCAGATAAAAATAATTTGAAAACCAATTCTAAATATATTATTTTCCCTATAATAGATAAAATATAAATTTACCTGATGAAATAATAGAATCAATTGCATTGAATCATTTTTTCTTATTTTTATAAATATATACTAGCATTGTAGATTTTGGAAGAACTTTAGTAATAGTAGTTAGATTTAGATAGTACTTTAAAATTTTGTGAAAAATACATTATAGAATAGGAATTGTTTTCCCCAGTGTGTGTTCTTATTTGGTTTATCAAAGATTAGGTGTCTGTAAGATATTAGTTTTATCTCATTGTTTTCTATTTGGTTCCAAATGTCAGTGTCTCTATTTTGTGCCAGTACCATGCTGTTTTGATCACTATGGATATAAAGAATAGCTGAAAGTGTGGTAGGGTGTTGCCCCCAGCTTTGTTTTTATTACTAAGAATTGCCTTGGCAACACGAGTTTTCTGCTAATTCCATACAAAACAAAGAATTATTTTTCTCAAATCTTGACACTATGATATTGGTATTTTAATGGGGATTGCATTGAATCACTAGATTGATTTCGGAAGTATGGATATTTTCACAATGTTGGTTCTATCTAGCCAGGAGCATGGTATGGTCTTCCATTTGTTAATGCCTTCTGTTACTTCTTTTCTTAATATTTTGTAATTCTCTTTGTAGAGATTCTTCACCTCTTTAGTTAGGTGTATTCCTAGCATTTCATTTTCATTGAAGCTACCACAAAGGGAATTGTGTCCTTGCTTTGCTTCTCAACTTGTATGTTATAGGCATATACAAAGGCCAATATCCAATTAACATCCAATCAATATCCAGTATCCAATCAATGTCCAACATCTAATCAATATTCAACATCCAATCAATATTCACTATCTAATCAATATCCAGTATCTAATCAATATCCAATCAATATCCAATATACAGCCAATATCAAATCAATATCTGATATCCAATCACTATCCAATATGCAATCGATATCCAATCCAGTATCCAATCAATATCCAATGTCTAATCACTATCAGATCAATATCCAATATCCAATCATTATCAAATCAATACTAAATAATCCAATCAACATCCAGTCCAATGTCAAATCAATTTCCATTTGGTATCCAATCAATATTCAGTATTCAATCAAAATTCAATATCCAATCAATATCCAATCAATATCCAGTACCCAATCAATATCCAATATTCAATCAATTTCCACTACTCAATATCTAATCAATGTCTGTTATTCAATCAATATCCAGTCCAATATCCAATCAATATTCAATGCAGTATCCAATCAATATCCAATCCAATAGCTAATCAACATCAAATATGCAATCAATATCTAAAACATTATCTGATCAATAGTCAAATCAATATCCAATAAATATACAATCAACATCCAATCAATATTCACAAATCATTTTGTGGATGTTGATTTTATGTCCTGAGACATTACTGTATTATTTTGATCACTTCCAGGAGTTTTGTGGTTGAGACTTTGTACTTATCTCCATAGAAGATCATATCATAGGCAAATAGTGGAAGTTTGATCTCCTCTGCCCCCATTTGAATGCCCTTTATTTCCTTTTCTTGCCTGCATTGATTAATTGCATTGTCTAGAAGGCCTATTCAATAAATGGTGCTGGGAGAACTGGATATCCAAATGTAAAAGACTGAAACTGGACCAGCATCTTTCACTACTCACAAAGATTGATTAATTATGGATAAAATATTTATATCTAAGGCATGAAACAATAAAAATCCTCGAAGAAACCATGGGAAACACTTAAAGATATTGGCCTGGGGAAAGATTTCATGAAAAAGACTTCTGTAGCAATTGCAGCAACAATATAAATAAATGGGACTTAATTAAACTGAAAAGCTTCTGTACAGCTAAGAAGACAACAACCAAAGCAAATAGACAACCTTTAGAATGGGAAAAGATATTTGCATATTATGAATTAGACAAAGGCTTGATAACTAGGATCTACATACAAATTAATCAACAACAAAAGACCTAACAATCCCATTTATCACTGGGCAAGAGACATGAAAAGAACCATAAATTGAACCTTCTCTAAAGGAAGACAGATAAATAGCTAACAAACATATGGAAAAATGTTCATTGTCGGAATCATCAGAGAAATGCAAATTAAAACTACACTAAGATATGAACTAACCCAAGTAAGATTAGCTCACATCAGAAAGTACCAAAACTATAGATGGTGGTGCAGATGTGGAGAGCGGGGGGCACTTTTATACTGTTTGTGATACTACAAACTAATGCAGACCCTTTGGAAAGAAGCATGGAGTATCCTCAAAGGTCTCAAATTAGCTCTCCCATCTGACTCCACAGTCCCACGGCCAGACACCTACTCAGAAAAAAAAAATCATTTCATCATAAGGACATTTGCACTAGTTTATTGCAGCTCAATTTACAATCGTCAAGACATGGCAACAACATAAATGCCCATCAACTCAGGAATGGATTAACAAATTGTGGTACATGCACACCATGAAATACTATTCATACATAAAAAAGATGGTGACTTCATAACTTTTGTAATATCCTGTATGGATTTGAAATATATTTTTCTTAGTAAAGTATCACAAGAACGGGAAAACAATTATCCAATGTACTCAGTATTACCATGAGGCCAGCCAGTAAACGATCTGATGCATGCCCAGTAAGAGAAAATTTATTGCAATTCAAGCTGAGGAGAGGAGTAATGAGCGAGGGGAAGAGGGAGGGTGTTAGGATGCTCTCACTGAGTGGGCACAAGGTGAGGGTGTTTGGCACACTTTTTGTGTGGGGAACATAAACACAAAAGGACTTTACAGAACAAAATCAAATATTTTGACCTTGTTGTTTGTACCCTCGCATTAACGTGAAATAAATTTACTTTTCAAAAAAACTTAATAAAATTACATTATAAGTGATAGTAATATGTGTAATTAAAGTAAAGTATTTAATACTCTACATGGTAATGATATATTATGTGTACAATTATTAAAATATTTAGGCATCTTAGTTTACAATTATGATTTATTTTCACACCTGAGTATTGCTTACATGTTACTGATAACTACATGTATTATTGCCTTATCAGTGTGAAGTTTCTCCAAATGGATATCAATATAATTTATATAAGAACCTAAATTACTAAGAGATTGCCCAAACTGATAACAATGTCAAAAGAACATAAATTATGTAATAAATATGTAGTAGGATTATTTATAATTTTCCTGAAATAAAGGCAAAGGCAAGAAATATTATGAAACAAATAACAATTTATGAATTATGCACGTTTAATATATTCCTCATTTTAAAATTGTCAGCACATTCACCAAAAATCCTAAAGTAGTACCATAATAAACTAGTTGTCTTTGAAATTTTTCTGACTTCCAGTCATGTAAAAATTATAGCTGTTTATGTATATTTCAATTTTGATTTTTTGAATGTACGTACGCCAAGTTTGGAAAATAGAATATATTTTATAATGTACTGATTTATGCATATTAAACAATTAGACATATATATGGTAAGTAGCATTCATTTTCACTTTTTGCCCACACTGCAGTAGTATTGAGGTGTGTCTAAGTAGACCAGCACATTTGTTTTATTGGTGAGACAATTGAGGCCAACCAGGACAACTGATTTGTTCAAGGTCACATAGCAGGCTAATTATCAAGTGAAAAGTAATCCTAGTAATTATATAAGTTTTCCATTACTGCTGTAACAAATTACTATATATTTAGCAGGCTAAAACATTTATTTATTGTCTCACAGTTCTATAGGTCAGAAGTTTTATTAGGGCCTCACTGAGCTAAAACAGACATGCCAGCAGATTTGTGTTTTTTACTGGGGCCTATGTGAATGAATCTCCTTTCAAGCTCTTTAAGGCTGTTGGTTTAATTCAGTTCTTTGTGTTGTGTTTGTAGACTTGAGATCCCAATTCAATGCTGACTGTTGGCTGGAGATTTTTCTCCACTTCCTAAGGCCAAACACTTGCCTTGGTTGTAACCCTTCTCCAGCTTCTTCAAAGTGGACCAAGTCCTTCTCATGCTTAGAATCTCTGATTCTTCAGTTTCATCTCTTCTGCCACTAAGGGAAGAAATTTCTTTGCTTTTACGAGTTTGTGTGTAGATAATCTAAGAAAATGCCCTCATTTGGTGGTCTATAACTGTAATTATATCTACAAAGTACCTTTGCCATGGAAGGCAGTATGTTCACAGTTTCCAGAAATTAGGGCACAGACAATTCTTGGGGTGCAATCCAACTTATCAGGGGAAAGATGGACAAAAATGAAGTTGTCTAGCTAAAGGATACAAGCAGTTTTAGGCTTCTTGATACCTCTTAGCAAAAAAGCATTGTACTAATGCACATTACCATGAGAACATCTTTCGCAACACACATCACTTTTTATTAAAAACACTAATCATCTTTTTATTTATCTCAGATTAATATGAGAGTACAAATGATTAGGTTGAATTGTTTGCATTTGTTAGGGAAAATTCAAGTTGAGCTCTTCATCCAGGGGTGTGCTGTATACTCTTCCCTAGGTGAATGCTTATTAATCCCCACACTTCTCCCTCTCCTCTTTCTCTCCTCTCCCCTTTCCCCATTGAATTCAATTGTGTTTTTCTCTTGTGTGGGCATGTAGTTATCTACTGGTTTCATATTAGTATCAGATTAATAGTACATATGATTAGTTTACAAAGTTTGCTTTTGTAAGGTTAAAGTCCCAGTTGTAGGTGTGTACTTCACTCAGGAAGTGTGCAGTATACTTGTTGGGCGAGAATTTACCCAGCTCCTTCTCTGCCACTTGAATTTTATTGAGT
Source organism: Loris lydekkerianus (assembly GCA_963574355.1). Taxonomy (NCBI): domain Eukaryota; kingdom Metazoa; phylum Chordata; class Mammalia; order Primates; family Lorisidae; genus Loris; species Loris lydekkerianus. Next base: position 25,347 of record CAUYPK010157371.1, read on the forward strand.
TTTTCTCTCATGTGAGCATGTAGATATTAATCTACTAGTTCCAATTTAGTATTGAGTATGTGATGTTTGTTTTTCTAGACTTGTGATAGTTCTCTTAGGAGAGTGGCCTCCAATTACATCCAGTTTTGTTACAAAAGATATAAACAAGATCTCCATTTTGTTTCATGGCTGAATAATATCCCACTGTGTACATATACCACAATTTATTGATCCATTTGTGTATTAAAGGGTACCTGGGTTGTTCCCACATCTTTGCAATATGAATTGTGCTGCTATAAATATTTTAGTTGAAGTGTCTTTATGATGAAATGTCTTTTTTTTTTTTTTTTTTTTTTCTGAGACAGAGCCTCAGCTGTCACCCTGGGTAGAGTGATGTGGCATCACAGCTCCCAGCAAACTCCAACTCCTGGGCTCAAGCGATTCTCCTGCCTCTGCCTCCCAAATAGCTGGGACTATAGGTGCCCGCCACAATGCCTGGCTATTTTTTGGTTGCAGCCATCATTGTTGTTTGGTGGGCCCAGGCTGGATTCGAACCTGCCAGCTGAGGTGCATGTGGCTGGAGCCTTAGCCGCTTGAGCCACAGTTGCCGAGGCAAATGATGAAATGTCTTAATCACTACTCCTATGATAAAGGAAAAGTCCTGTGATTTTGCTGTAATTTCTGTAATGTTATTTAACCATTAGTGTAGGGTGAATGCATTCCAGTGTATTTTATAAATATTCATCCTCATTTGTGAATTGTCTATTGACTTTCTTTCTGCATTTACCAATTGGACTATTTGAGTACTTTTTACACTTGTGTATAAATTTAAAAATATATCAGGCTGGGCACAATGGCTCAAACCTATAATCAATGCTAGCACTCTAGGAGGATGAGATGGGAGGATCTTTTGAGTTTAGGAGTTCAAAACCAGCCTGAGTAAGACTAAAAATAGAAAAACTAGCTGGCGCATGTAATCCAATCACTCTGAGAGGATGGCGCAGGTGGATAACTTGTCCTTAAAAATAGTTGAGTGTTGTGGAAGGCACCTGTAGACCCACCTACGTGGAGAGAGAGGGAGAGAGAGAGAGAGGGAGAGAGAGAGAGAGAAAGAGAGAGAAAGAGAGAGAAAGAGAGAAAGAAAGAATCTGGGCATTGTGGCAGGTTCCTGTAGTCCCAGCTACTCAGAAAGCAAGAAGGATCAAGTGAACCCAGGAGTTAGAGATTGCTCTGAGCTAGGACACCATGGCACTCTACCCAGAGCAACAGAGTGAGATTGTATCTAAAAAAAAAAAAAAAAATAAATAAATAAAAATAATGAAAACATATATTTACCTTTATCAGGGTATTCTTAATGAAATAAGAATACTCATTATAAAATTGTGACAAGTACATAGAAAAAAAATTAAAATAATATTTACTTATCTCATTGCCTAGGGATATTTGGTAAATGCAGATGCAGTCTTTATATCTATATATTTTTTCATGTAGTCAAGGTTATGAAATATATGGGAATCGGCATTCTATACATGAAATTATAGTGAAAATACTTTCTTAATGGAAAATGTATTAATAAATATAGCTTCCTGATACTCTATCATATAGATACTTTATAAATTGATATACACAAAAATTAAGAAATATAAAATCCACATGGATGAAAATATATGAAGCCCTCCCAGCAACATCAATGAGCCCAGCAAGTTGTAATTTGCATGAGTGAATCAGAAAGGACACTGTCACCTGAGTTTCTTGGAAGTGAAATAATGGACCATAAAACAGTCTCTCAAAACTTTTGTAATGACCCAAGTATTAACTATCTGCAATATAAAAGACACATTTTTTGACTAGTTTTCATTTTTGTCTTGGATTTTGGTTATTCTTTTTTTTACATGAAGATATTTTAAATTCATCTATTTTTAAAGTTGCTGTTTTACCACTTTGCAGTTTCTTCATTGCCTCTAAACATAGAAACTTCTTTCAAATGCAAGGTAAATATTCACAACTTGTTTTCTAAAAATATCTGATTTCTAAATATTTCACACTGAAATCTTTCTGAAATTATATCTGCATATACTATGAGGTGGAGGGACTAATGTATTTCTGCTTCTGTCAATTCCATGCCAATAGCCATAACAACCCATTACCCTTTAAAAAATAATTTTATCTTTTTATGTTAATTTATGATGATTTCTCTATCAGGGATATATATATTAGGTTGTATTTCTGAGCTATGTATTTTATTCCATAAAACTGTTTGCCAATTATTCTACCATTTCTATATTGCTTTTTTGATGTTTTATAAAATATTTTAGCGTCTGGAAATTTATAAATTTACAAAACATTATTTGCCATTTCTGTCAAATTGCCTTTCCAGTTTTTCTTCAGTACTTTTTAAAAAATTTATCTAAATAAATTATTTCATAGGGAATTTTATAAATTATTTTCTGATTTTTTATCAGTAGATATTTTTATTCAGCTTATACCAAATGCATAAATATATTTGAGAGGAATTAATTTATGAATATAGGTAACATATTAATATATTACTGTTTCAAAATATCATATGAATCCGTTTATGAAATTTTGAGAATTTGCTTACTAAAATTTATCATTTCATTCATGAGCAGCCTGTGTGTTTTTAGCATCATTCTTAGCTGCTTTATTTTTATTTATTTATTTATTCATTTTGAGATGGAGTCTGACTCTGTTGCCCTGGATAGAGTGCCCTAGTGTCCATAGCTCACAGTGACCTCACACTCAGGGGCTCAAGAGATCCTCTTCCTTCAGCCTCCTAAGTAGCTGGGACGACAGGCACTTGCCATAAAATGCCAGTCTAGTTTTTTAATTTTAGTAGAGATGAAGTCCCGATATTACTTAGGTTGGTCTGGAGCTCCTGAGCTGAGGCAATCCACTTGCTTCAGCCTTCCAGAGAGCTAGGATTACAGGCGTGAGCCCTCATGCACAGCCTGCTTTATTTTTAACAATTATCAGAATACAACAGTTGTCTATCTTTATGGGGTATATATGATCCCATGCAGACATACATTGTGAGTTAGTCAAATCAAGGTAATTGGGATATCCATTACCTCAGACATTTAATAGCTCTGTGTTAGGAACATTCCAATTCCAATTTTTTAGTTATTTTATAATATACCCTAGCTTATTGTTGATTTTAGTCACTTGGTTTTGCCATCAAGTATTGTTCATTGTACCTAACTAAATAACTAACTATATTTTTGCACCCATTAACCATATTTATCGCTCCACTCTCCAATACCCTTCCATATCACCCCAGTTAAAATGGCTTTTCTCAAAAAGGCAATGATGAATGCTGAACTATCGGTAGGGATGTAAACTAGCACAATCACTATAAAGAATATTATGGAGGTTCCTCAAAAACCCATGAGAAGTTAATAGCCACTGCACCCTAGCCTGAGCAGTATAGTTTATTACATTTATTTTCCTCTATTCATTTAGTCCTTGATAATACAATCTGGGGGGGGGGGTGAAATCTATTTTTTAATTACTTTAATTATTTTTGTTTTTTACAATATCACTTTCTTATTTCTAAATAAATGTAAAATTATTTGTTAATTACACTAAAACCATTTATTCAGAGTATGTATTAACATGACATCTTGTTCCTTCTAATGTTGCAAAATTGCCTAGAATTTCAATTATTGTGATGTTTTGTCCTGAAAAGTTTGCTTATTGAGTTAATGCACTTCTTGAATACACAGAGATAATGACAGTGAAATGTCCCTGCACTTATACTCTGAAACATGCCAAGCACATCCTTGACTTCATCCCTTCACAACTGATGTACTTTTTTTGCTTATAATGTCTTCCTTTTTGGAAAATTTTTCTTATACTTGCAGAAATCTAGATTCTTTTCTTTGATTCTTCCTCAGACTTTTCCAACCAGAATCAATTGACCCTCCATCTCTGTTCCTAGTTCATCTTCCACGTACATTTACAATACCCCTCATCCTTTCATCTTCATGGAGGGACAATAGACAAATTATAAAGTGTATACATTTAAATTGCTCCATTTGATGTTTTAATGTACATATATATTTGGAATTTATTACCACAATCAAACGAATTAGCATATATATCTCCTCACATAGCTTCCCTGGTGTGTGTGTGTGTGTTTGTGTGTGTGTGTGTGTGAGAGAGAGAGAGATGAGGCTATTTAAGGTCCCCTCCCTTAACAAATTTCAAGTATAACAATACAGTATTATTAGCTACTGTAACCATGTGGTAGATCTCCAGAACCTATTTATCCTGCATACTTGCACTTTTGTACTCTTTGACCACCATATCATATCCCCCTTTCCTCTGCAACTTCTAATAACCACCTTTCTAGTCCTTATTTATATAAGCTCAATTGTTAATAAGTGAGTCTGTAAGTAAAGTCATGCAACATTCATCTTTATGTGCTTAGTTTATTTCACTTACCATAATGTCCTTTAAGTTTATTCATATGATCCAGAAATCCCTACTCTTCAAATGTATTCAAATGAAATAAAATCACTATCTGAAGGAGATATCTGCACTCCTATGTTCATTACAACAATAATCACTATAGCCATGATATGGGATGAATATAAATGCCCATAGATAGATGAATATTTTATATATATATTATATATATATATATTACACACATTTACATATATATATATATATATATTACACACACACACACACACACACATATATTTGACCTACAATAGAAGGAGATCCTTTCATTTACATAGAGTTTAACTGTTTATAGCTTGAGATTTTGTCTGTTTCTTTCCTAGAGCACGTTTTAAAATAGTTTAATTTAGAAAAAAAACTTCAAATATTTTACACAGGAAGGGTAACTGTCTTCACAATTCCTGATTGATAGTATGTGTACAAATATCTTCACCCATGAATTTTTTTTTCTGAGTAAAACTGCCACAAATTTGTGTTGCAAAAGAGACTGGAATTAAGTTAAATCTGGGTCTTTTGTGGACTAGCTTTTCTTTATTTGCTTATTATTACATTATCCCTATTTTAAATGTATAGTCATGAAATTATTAATTTATAACTAAAATATAGAAATTCCAACAAGAAAAATAACACACTAAGATACGTGTAGTTGAAGAATTAATTTTATAAATTTCCTCTAATACATTTACAGTCCTTTCAATTTTCACAAAAAGGCCTTTGTTCAGAGAAGAAAAATTTTCTATTATGTCTTTGATGATTGGCTTTGTTCTCTCTTTTATTCTCTGTTTCAAGATCACCAAATGTCTGCAGGCTGCCTCTATGGAATATATTTTTCATATTGATCATGTGTTTATCATAGAATGCTTTATCCTTTTATCCCTGTCCTTTATGGACTGAAAGAACTTGTTAAGTTTGTCTTACTTTTGGTTAGTCCATCATCTTTATTAATAGGATCAAGCATTTATTACGTACTGACTGTATGTTAAGATCATTTGTGTGTGTGTGTGTGTGTGTTAATTTCTATGTGCATTATCTCATTTAATTCTTCCAATCACCCTGTATGTGAAGTTCAATGATCATCTGTTTTGACAAATGAGATAATGTTAGTAATTTGCACAAGGTCATACAACAGATGGTGAATTTCTACTCCAGAGTTCATATTCCTAACCACTTCATCATAGGATTTCATTCAGAGTTTGTCAGAAACTAATTGGTCTCCAATATGGTTTATCATTTGGAAAATATGATTTCCACATTTTTATTGTTTTAGATTTTCCAAATGTTTGATCTAGTTTTCTAGAGGCATTATCCTCCTGAGTCCTGTGAAGAATATGAATTAGAAGAGTTTTAACATTTGTTTTGTTATTTCATTGGGTTTTAAACAAAGAACAGTATTTTTTTAAAATCTATAAAGTCATTACTGAATTTTAAAAAGTTGAATAAATACCAGTTATAATACAAAATAATTGCTATATGATGCCTTATATGAATAATTTATTTCAGAGTACATATAGTTATATATAGTTATCTGCCTCCCTGATAGTAAGATCTCAGTAATTTCATCTATTCACTTTAAAATACATATAATTTACCTACCACCAATATCCCAGGACATGGGGGGAAATGCATTCCAGGATGCATTACAGGAAGAATGGACCAGTATAATAAATTATACTTTTTCTGTTGTCTAGCAATATTGTTTCAAATCTTAGCTATGACAACAATAGTGCTAGACACATCTATGCAGAACATACTAAAAGCTAGAAAAATAGCTCAGTGACATCCTCTCCATCCAGCCTATATAAAGTAATACTAGACATTTTAAGAAATATTGTTGAAGGAGATTTTTAGAAATAGAAATTGCAATGATCTGAAATTTCTCTCACTAAACTTGGGTTTGTAGATAGTCCCAAATATTCACTGTACAGATTATGTATGCCTGTATGAGAAGATTAGCATTACATGCTCTGGAAGGAAGCTTCTCATGCTGTGGAAAGACATAGGCCCAATTAATGAATGAACACAGATGAAGTGTGATGAAAGAATTCTTGGAAGAACTAGACAGTGTCTTCAGAAGTTTGTGGCATAAATGCATATATAAATTGTGTAGATGGAGTAGCTCTTAATGGTAGTGCAAGGAGAGAGATATCTGCAGTCAGGCAAATTGCAATTTTTATCATTAGATATGTCAAAAATGAGTAATTTTTCTCTGGGACAAATATACACCTCAGAGGTAGTCAGTTTGAGCCGTCTTGATGGGACTATGTGCAAGGCAACCTTTTGGGATAAAAGTAGTTGAAAAGGGAGGCTATAATTATACTATCTAAGGCAGAAGCTTAGAGGGAGTTGCAAGAAGTCATCCAGAGAATGAATTGCCTGTATGAAAAAAATTCATTGTTGGAGATCAAAAAATGATGCTCTGAAGAATAACTAATGAGTTACCCAAAAAGAGTCAGCATGTGGACACAAGTCACAAAATGGAACCTTAAAGGATGGATTTATTAATATAGTAGACAAAGCAAGACTTTTCCCTCTTCCAATAATTCCCCTACTGCCAAACACTGAGGGAATCTCTTAATTATCTGTTGTATGTCTGAAATTCAGTAGTTATTTAGCTAGGTAGCTCTGCCTTGATATCTTTCATGAGGTTGCTATCAATATCTTGGTTGAAGATGCAGTCATCTGAAGGCTTAACGCGGGCAAGGAGATTCACTTCTAAGATGGTTCATTCACAAGGCTGTTTGTAGCAAATGTCAATTTCTTGATGGCTATTGGAAGGAGGCTTCTCTTTCTTTTCATATTAATTGCTTCATAAGGCTCCTTGAGTGTCCTCACAACATGGCCCTTGACTTCCTGAAAAGCAAGTGATGTCATAGTGAGCAGAGAGAATGTCCCAATGTCTTCTATAACCAACTCTTAGAAATAACACTCTGCTACTTCCGCAAATTCCTATTGGTCACACAAGTCAGCCCTATGCAGTGTGAGAAGACATAGTGTGAATACAAGGAGGGAAAAATTACTTGAGACCATATGAGAGGCTGGCTACCGCAGGCTAGTAAGAGGAGGTGGAATTGAGGGAAGAGCAAAATCAGAGACCAAGCACACCCTATTCACCCCATCTTCTTGATGGCAGATCCTAGAGAGCAAGTTAAGACAATGACAAACGCTTTGAATTGAATGTGAGAGTGAAAACTAATTACAACTACATAAATGTAATTAATTATATGTCCCAGTTTACCTCAGACAGTCCTTGTTTATTCCTGAACCTGTGGATTCCTGTCCAATTTTGCAATTTTTCCTGTATATTTTATTTTTAATATAGAATTAATATTAATAGTTTCATTAAAATATGTCAGTGTTGCTTTGGCAGATCTACAATGTATACTTCCACTTTCTGACTTGATAGCATCTAGTATTATGTAAGAAGCTTGTACAATGAACAATGGTAACCCATTTTTCTTTCTCTGACTTTTCAGTTTCAAAAGACAGCTTGCAAAATATTTGCAGACAAAATGAGATATGGTGATGAGAGAAGTAATTGACTCTGCTGCTTCTCTATGAGCTGATTGTGCTATCATCTATGACAAGAACGTTAAAATGCAAGAAGTACCAGGTCACCACTTATTAGGGGAAATAGGAAACATGAAAAATAATGAGTTGTGTCCAAGAAATGTAGCACATTGGGGCTGAGCAGCCGGGCTGTGATCTGTGTAGAGAGTAATCCAAATATCTTTCCTATTGTGCTATATCATCTGTGTATCTAAATTGGCAAATATTCTGTTTACTCTCTATTAGTTAAGAAAAAATATAATATATTTTTCTGTAGGTATGAGCTCAAAAAAATGAAAGAGCATGTTTAATAAAAAAAAAGTACTCAATTTTTTTCTCTCAAGAATGTTGATGATGAACAAAATATTTGTAGATATTTAGTTCCACGGCTACCCCCATTGGAATTATAGTGATAGCACTGTTGATGTGAAAACTAGAAATCACAAATATGCTAACGCAACATCATCAACCACTTCAAGTGTCTGTTATTATTTAAGAAGACTTTGACCTAAGACCCTTAACACATGAAGCTACAAAAGGAGTGGTCACATTTTACTCTGTGAAGCTTGACTTGCCCTTTGGATCAAATTGCAGCTCTACGTCACTCTTGCTCATTTCCAACTTCAATTTGCGCATAATGGAAAAGGTAAAAGATAGCTTGTGTGGAGGAAACACTTGCAGAAAATGATCTTTGAAGACACTTAAAAGGGACAAATTTCATGCAGGTATCATTAGATTTTTTAGATAAAAAATGAATTTACTCCAATAATAGTATTTCATATCATTTTTTAAAAATCAAATTTATGAAACTAGAGTTTTTGGTAGATCATTGTGTCAAAAATAAAATCTCTGACCTTAATGTGAATGCCATTATAAATTTACTTTAAAAGTACAAAACTGAATGAAAACCATTTACTGCAGTGATAATACAAATACAAATTATGGCAAGTCCAAGATTATGGTAAAACAATGTTTTTGCTAAAGCAAGAAAGATATAGGGCATGAATGGGCTTGAACTCATGGTAGTACATATATAATTTTATCCTAAAAATCAGCAATGATCTACCAATTCACATACAAGTCATGGTTTTTAAATTTTAAAAATATTACATACACAACAATATTTCAATTATAGTATTTTGAGAAAACTGATATTGTATAATAATAAAAAATATTAGCATAATAATTTTGACTGTTTGCAGCCCATGATCAATCTAATTTTAGAAATCTTTGAATCATTGAAGAACTACTGTTAAGTCAATCTAAGGGTCCTATTTCATTGAATTTTTTCTGCATATAAATTTTCTACTTTGGACTGCAGTTCGTTAAAAATCAATAGAAGGAGTTATATTCTATACCAGGATGAAATCAGTTGAGAAGATGTGGTAGCTCTGTAATATGTTAATGTTTTATACCAAACTTCTTTTCCTAGAATTCTTTTCCCTGTATATCTTTGTTTGGAGGGGCCATAAGGAGCATTTTTTTGCCTTAGATTTGCAGAGTGGAAGAGAAGCAGCAATAACCGAGCTTTTCACTTGTGAGAGGTCTGGCAGGTGCTTCTGTAATTCATAAACCTTATTGTTTGTCTACTGACTCATTTTGCTGGTGTACGATAATATCCAGCCAGGTAGTCGCTTTGCTTTTCCCTGACCCCCACTTTAGCTCCTATCTTTCTTGAGCCAATTGCATATTAAACATTGTGATAAACATCACCAACATTTTGGGCAGAACTCCTACTTAAGAAGGTTGAAGTCAATGAGAACTGAAAGAATCCCAGTTTATCTTCATGGCGTCCGGCCCATACTCATGAGCTGCTCATGTTTGTAGGTTCCAGCTTGTCCTTGCTTTCTCTAACTTTACATCCATCTTTCTTCTCTAAATGCTTTCCCTATAACTGTACAGTTTCAAAATCATACATTAAGATAATAGCAATGAAAAAAAATTTTACCCAGCTCCCACAATTGCCTAAGGTTAATCCCTGCAATAAGTCATATGAAAATATATGTATTTATACTGTAAGTTACAAAACTATGTCCTTATAAACAAATTGCAAGTAACATAGGCAGTACTTGATTAGTCAGATATATTGGAAGAACTGAAAGAATATCAACCTGGTTGTGGTGACTCTTGGGAGAGAGGTAGGAAAGAGTTTGGAGAAATGGGCAGAATCTGGATTTCAGAGTTTAGATTTTATCTTGAGTGCAATGGCAAGCCATTGAAGAGTCTGAGTAAGGTAGTAACATAGTTCAATTTACATTCAAGAAGATTCCTCTGAAATGTGATTGCAGGGTTATGAAATGAAAATAAAGAGACAACTTAGAAATCACTAATATAGACTAGGCAAGAAATGATACAAGCTTTAATAAAGGGAAATGACAAAGAATATGGAGGAAAACAGATGGATTTCAGATGTATTTTGGTGATATAATCAATGGTATTTGCTAACAATAGGTAGAATGAAGGGTTAGTGAGTTACTCTGTGTGTACGTATTTTATATATATATAGATAGATAGTGATGCTTCATTTTTATTTATATATATTTTTATTTTACTGCATGTGTTTTTTTAAGCTAATTTTAATTCCTTATGGAATGTCATATAACTGGGATTCTCCATTGGATATGAATTATTTTCTACCTAGGGAACATTTAACAATATCTAGAGACATTTTTTATTGTCACAATTGGTGGGAAGGGTATAAAAGGCATTTATGGGGTAAAGGCAAACTATGTTACATTCTACAATACAAAGTGCCTCACAATACAAAGTACCTCACAACAAAAAATTTTCTAGCACAAATTATCAGTAATATTGATTGAAGAAAAATACTGGTTAAAGAAAAAAAAAATCAAATACTCACTTTACCTCTTTCATGTTTACATGGATGGAGGTGGAACATATTCTTCTTAGTAAAGTATATCAAGAATGGGAGAAAAAGTATCCAATGTCAGCCCTACTATGAAACTAATTTTTGGCTTTCATATGAAATCTATAACCCAGTTATAACCCAAGAATAGGGGGAAGCGGGATAGGGAGGGGAGAGGATGGGCGGAGGGAGGCTGATTGGTGGGATTACACCTGCGGTGCATCTTACAAGGGTACATGTGAAATTTAGTAAATGTAGAATATAAATGTCTTAATACAATAACTAAGAAAATGCCAGGAAGGCAATGTTAATCAGTGTGATGAAAATGTGTCAAACTGTTTATAAAACCAGTGTATGGTGCCCCATGATTGCATTAATGTACACAGCTATGACTTAATAAAAAAAAGGCAGACTAAGATTGCATTTTTACTGGTTACAGCATATTGATGTCTCATTAAGCTTTTCAGGAAATAAAATCTAATTCTGTTCATATCTGCTGTCATGATTAGTCTCCTTTGACTTCTTAATTGTTTCTGTGCTACTTCCTACCCCTACAATTCCCTGTTCTCTATCTCCCTTGCAATGTAAGATTTTATTATTTTTATTGATTTTGGTTCACTGATTACCTTTTGAATATTATTTCTGCCTCCAAATATATTAGCTACCCCACCAAACTTTGAAATCTGAGCATCACGCTTGAGATTCCTTCATTATATCAAAGTTTCTTGATCTCAACCCTATTGACATTTTGTACTAGATGTTGTGGAAGGCTGTTCTGTGCATTGTAGAATGCTTAGCAGTGTTCGTGTGGCCTTTACACACTAGATGCCAGTAGCACACCCAGCCTCCATAATGGTGACAATCAAAAAAGTATCTACAGAGACTGCTAAATATCCCTTGGAGGGCCAAACTGCCCCAGGTTACTACTGATGTAAAATTCACAGCATCACAGGATTTGCTTTAGTCTAACACAAATCCTCTCCCCAACTAGCTCAGTTCAAGCCCTCATTATCCCTTGAATAAACTAGTTTAACAATCCAAAAGTGGTGCCTCTGCTTCTCTTCAAGTACCCCTTAAACCTAGCCCCCTGCACATTACAGTCAAAGTTTCTAAAATGCAAATTTGACATGAAAACTTCAACAGGCTCTCTCTGGCCTACGGGAATCAAACAATATACATGATCCAGTACCTATCAAATTTTATAACCTCATCTTTCTTTATTCTCCTACCCCATCCAGCCATACAGAACTACTTCACAGCTTTTAAAAACAAAGAAAAATTTAAGGCTAGGTGCAGCAGCTCACATCTATAATCCTAGACTCTGGGAGGCGGAGGCAGTGGATTGCCTGAGCTCAGGAGTTTGAGACCAGCCTGAGCTAGAGTATAGTCAGATGTTAATGGCAGGCAACTGTAGTTCTAGTTGCTTGGGAGGCAGGCTGAGGCAAAAGGATCACTTGAGCCCAAGAGTTAGAAGTTGCTATGAGCTATGATGCTGCAGCACTCTACCAAAGGACACAAAGTGAGACTCTGTCTCAACAAACAAACAAAACAAAAATATGCCTCATGCTGCCCCTCATCCAGTATGCCCTTCAGGAACGAACCACAGGAACTGTATTAAAGGGCCACGGCATCAGGAAGGTTGAGAACCACTTCTCTGTTGGGAGTTTTGGAAGGGTGTATAACCATACACAATTTTAGGCAGCGGGCTAAGTGCTATGAAGAGAAACAGAGCAGTGTAAGAAAACAGGGAGCAACAGAATGGAGACAAGAGTTTTTTAGAAGGTCAGGTGACATTTGAGCTAACCATCTGAGGAAAAGAGAGAAGGCAACTAGAAAGATCCTGAGGTGAGAATGAACTTGACAGTTTCCAGAGGAATAGCAAGGTCAGTATGGTTGGAGAATGAACTAAAGAGAACAGGAGATGGAATCAAGAGGTAGGATGGGATTAATTCATATTGTGCCTTCTAGGTTATGCTAAGTTTGTATTTTATTTCAAGTAGGATGGAGACCTCTTTAGGAAGGCTTTAGGTCAAGGGTTTCACCCCCCACCCCCCCCCACTGCCACACATCAGAAGAATCAGTGTTGTCAAAGCTGAACAAAAATGGCTGGTGCATACTTTCCATGGTATCTAACATCACAGACAAATGTCTTCACAAAATCAGCATGCAGCCTAGGCCACAAGTTGGGCACTCCAGTTGTAGGTGAAAGAATTGACCTATCCCTCTGGCTATTGTGAGAATGGCAGTAATGAGACAAAACAGAGATGCAAGACTAATGAAGAAACTATTGAACCAGCCTAAGTGAAAACAGGGGGTGGTTCATACTCCAGTAGTAGTGGGAGCAGTAATTAAAGTTTAGATTATAGGGGTGGTGCCTGTGGCTCAGTGAGTAGGGTGCCGGACCCATATACTGAGGGTGGAGGGTTCAAATCTGGCCCCGGCCAAATTGCAACAAAAAAATAGCCCAGGTGTTGCGGTGGACACCTGTAGTCCCAGCTACTGGGGAGGCTGAGGCAAGAGAATCGCCTAAGCCCAAGAGCTGGAGGTTGCTGTGAGCTGTGTGATGCCACTGTACTCTACCAGGGCGACAGAGTGAGACTCTGCCTCTACAAAAAAAAAAAATAATAATAATAATAATAATAATAAAATTTTAGATTATACTCTGGACAAAAAGCCTTGCTCAGAGGTACAGGAAATGTAGTGTAAATGAAAATCAAGAATGTTCCTCATTATCTTTTATATATAGTTCTTTTATTACCTATATTACAATTATTTCTTTACATGTCTGTGTGGTGTCCTTTTCGAAGCAGTCAATTATAGCCTAACTTGATGGCATACACAATTACAGATAAATTCACTTTTCTGGCCATAGGATAGTTATCAAATTTTGCAAGTTTTAAGACTAAGCTTGGAAGTGGACAAAGAAATCTCCAAGAAAACTGCCATGTCTTACGAAGTAATTTTAACAGTAACAGGTGCTAATGTTTACTATAAGCACACTAGGTACCAAGTACCGTTTTTTTAGAGTTTCACAGGAATTAAGTTTATTAATTCTTGTAACGTACAGTGTCCCATTATCTCCATTTTGTAGATGAGGAAATTGACATTACACAACTGCTAAGTGGAAAAGCCATGTATATATACCCAGCTCTAGCTTTGGAGCCCTCACTCTAAACCACTACTTTATAGCTGCCTCCATTCCTAGATTGCGAGCTCCAAGACAGCAGGTACTTAGCCTTACTCATTTTTGTTTCCTTATTATGTGGGTGGTAAGACATAATTTGCTGAATCAATGAATGCTTTCTCTAATTCTTATGATCTGCCAGTAAAAAGTAGGAATCTGAGAGACAAACTGAAAACAATTTGCTTCAGTTTTATTTAACATAATTTGTTCTTTGCTATATAGTCTAATAACTCTGATTAGAAATGTGGCTACTATGCCTAGCTGAAGGTCACAGGGGAGAGGGGCGGCCTTACAAGACAGCAAAACCAGTTTCTAGCTTAGTTAGAACACATTACTTACCCTTAGTCTTTGCTATTGGCGACGTTCCTGGTAGTTACAGGAACAAGTGTTTGAATCATCCCTAAAATTACCTGAAGAAAGGAAATTTCTAGCCTAAAGCTGAGGAAGTAACTGAGAAACAAAATGAGATGACAGAAACAAGGGAAGCTTTACACTCCTCACACTTACCCTGGACCTAGAAGGGCTGAGTTCTTCAGAGAGGCGGCTGCAGATACACAAGGCGCAGGTCAGCAAAGTCAAGTTGAAATCGAGCTTGCCCCTGCGCCGTCCCTGCCGGGCCCGAGCTCTACTCCATGTATCCCTCTTTCTCGTTCCCCCAAACCCCACGCTTCCTCCCGAACCGGGCTGATCACTCCCCACTCGGGCCCAAGTGTCTGCTCCTTTCTCCACCCCCTACCCACCCTTATGTCCCTCTAGAGTAGCTTCCTTCCAATCACCCTGATAGCCAGCCTAGACTTTACACCCCTCACCCGCTGCGGCGGAGGCAGAAAGTACCACCCGGGACAGCATGGTCAGCGAATGTCCAGAAGGCAGCAGTCTTAGCGTCCCTGTGACCCCGACCGGAGAATCGGTCTGCGGCAGGAGCAAGATGGACGCTCGCAAGTATCGCGAGAAGAGAACCTTGACTCCCTTTTTTCTTCAACTTTCGAAGGGAGGTTTTTTTTATCTCGCGAGATCAGGCGCCGCGTACTGAGAACCTGTTGCTGCCGCGGGGCGGCCGTCGGAAAGAGGTTTGGAAACCTAAGAGCAATTCTCGCGAGATGTAGAGTTGCCGTAGCCTCAGGGGAGGGGCGGAGGTCTAGAGGTACACCACGTGGGGGTTGCTGCGGGACCTGAATCTCCTACAGGCTTTCAATCTGGTTTTAGGTGGAAGTTGGAACCGTGGAAATGCGGAAGGAAACTCCGCAGCCCCTAATGCCCCCGGCAGCCCGCGAGTGGAACCTTCCCCCTAATGCTCCCGCTTGCATGGAACGGCAGTTGGAAGCTTCGCGGTACCGGTCCGGTGAGCCCAGATCTCGGGCCTAGGAGCTCCGTCCCACTAGCCCCGGGCGCCCCTTCCCGGGACTGACCCTCCAGCCTCCCTTCGCCCCGCATGCCATCCTGACCCCTGGCTCGTGTCGCTGAGCGGTCCCCAATCCTGCTCACCGCCTTCCTTAGCTCATATCCACATTTGCCCGCGTGCTGTTCTGCGCGGTCACCATGGAGACGAGCCCTTCCACTCCCTGATGCGCTGACAGCTTGTACTCTCGTAGATGGGGCGCTTCTGCTCGGCGCCTCCAGCCTGAGTGGCCGTTGCTGGGCTGGCTCCCTCTGGTTTTTTAAGGATCCTTGTGCCGCCCCCAACGAAGGTTTCTGTTCCGCTGGAGTCCAGACAGAGGCAGGAGTGGCTGACCTTACTTGGGTAGGGGACAGAGGTATCCTAGTGGCTTCCGATTCAGGTGAGTCCCTTTCCCCTCCTCCCCCGGTGGTATGGAGCCTTGAGATACAGACAGATAGGGCTTGGCTAAATCTTTAATGTCCCATACTCATTGCTCGAAGGAGTCTCAGAGTGTTGGCCTCAAATGCTGACTCTTGTGTAAATGGGAAATATCTTTTCCAAAATTCTAAATTGCCTGGTGGGATTTCCTAGAAAAATCTGTAAATTAAGAAATGGATTAGAACCAATTTTCTTTTGTATAACCTATCCCTGACCCTGCAACCCAGACCAAGAATAATATTGACTTTAAAGGTGATGCTGAAGCCAGTCTGTCCTACCTGTCTTTTACCATTTCTTCCCATTTTCTTCTTGTCTTCATTCTGCTTTCTTGTTGTCAATGTCAGGCTCCACCAGGGCCTTTGCATTAAAAAAAAAAAAAAAAAAAATCAGAAATTGAAAGTTGGCAGGCATTGCATGGAAGTTTAAAAATCGCTTTTTAAAAGATTGAGCCTCTCTGATAATTGACCTTCAAGACAGCATGGGGGGAAGGGGATGTTCTATATTTACCCAGTCACTATGCAAGACAGTCAAGCTTTTCAACCTTTTAAAAAGAGATTTTTGAAGACATTTATTCAAGTAGTTCAGAAAATATTAGTGTCCAAAGAATTGGGCAGGGTCGACATCACTGTATTGTGTGCTTAGACAGTTGTAGAGACTTGATTCTTGTCTCTGGGAATGGATTTTCCAGTGTTCTCTCACTAGAAGCAGGGTGTACCATTTTTCCCTGTCTTTTTCTAGAAGGTTTCCCCGCCTAGTTGTGTGTGCTGTCATTCAGAAAACAGTAATACACCAGAAGGCCAAAAGGCTTGGAAGTTAGCTAAACCCTGTAATGATGTGGACTAACTTAATTTGTTAGTTTAGTAACAGTGACTATTTGAATCCTAGAAGTGAGTTATCATCTTGGTATAATCTAAGCTTATATTTTTCTTGCCTCCCCCCCATCCCACCTCTAACAGGTGCTGTTGAGTTGTGGGAGCTGGATGAGAATGAGACACTCATTGTCAGCAAGTTCTGCAAGTATGAACATGATGACATTGTGTCTACAGTCAGTGTCCTCAGCTCTGGCACTCAAGCTGTCAGTGGTAGCAAGGACTTCTGGTGAGTCCCTGTTCTCAGTGCTTCTGTCTCTAGGCCTCCTGTAGGTGTTCTTACTATCCTGTTAACCTTATTAAGTAATCTTTAGCTCATTATAAGAACACAATGACTACTTACAGCACACCTCTAACATTTCTTTAGAGATTTTGCAGTTCCTTGTAAGTAGACCATACTAGAGGACCAGGAGGCAAAGACATGGGACATCATGGTTAAAGGAAGTTCTTGTTTGAACATGTTTTTATGTTGATAGTGTAGGTCTATCAACCTACAGTATTGATTAAGTGTCTTTTACCTTTTACTTCTTAGCATCAAAGTGTGGGACCTTGCTCAGCAGATGGTTCTGAATTCATACCGAGGTGAGTATTCCTTCCTTTTCAGTCCTGGCCTTGGTTGTTTTATTTGTATTTTACCCTTTGAGCCCTTTGGACTTAGGAGCAGCAATTCCATTTTCCTCTGTCTGATACTTTTCTTTTAAAACTGTAGTCAGTCTTCAATATCTATCTCTTGTCCTTTCCCTAGTTTCTACTGATGGTCTTACCGCCTTCTTAGCTACATAGCACTGAAATTCTCAGTCCTTTTTTTCCATTCCTCATGCTTCTCCACTATCAGTCTTTCGAGTTGCTTTCCACTTATTTAGTCTGTCACATCTTGTTCATTTCTTGTACCCCGTTCACTTTCAGACTTTACCTCACATAGATGGTGGCACTTACCTCTCCATCTATAATCTTTGGTTCTTTTGATCTTTCATTGGTTTCTTGTGGCTTGTGGATTAAAATCCCATTTTCTTGTCACACTAATTAAGCCCTCTTACTGTCACTCCCTATTCAAGCACACTGTACTAACTTAACCCAGTCACAGTAGATCCTTTACGTTCTCAAGGGATAAACCCCAACACTTGCAAATCTTGACCTTTTGAATTTTATCGTCATAAAATATCTTTTTCTGGCATGTCTATAATAGTTCATCTTTCTGCTTACTTTCACTAACAGTGCTAGCATTTGACTTTATTTTGGAAGCTGTTCTTTGTAAAGATAATGTCTAAGCCTTAATGTGTGTGTGGGTATGAGATTTGGATGTACTATGCTTGCTTTTTATTTCTTTTCTTTTTTTTTGAGACAGTCTCACTTTATCACCCTTGGTAGGGTGCTGTGGTGTCATAGCTCACAGCAACCTCAAGTGTTGGGCTCAAGTGATTGTCTTGCCTCAGCCACCCTAGTAGCTGGGACTACAGGCACCTGTCACAATGCCCAGCTATATTTGTTCAGCAGGCCTGGGCTGGGTTCAAACCCACTAGCCCTGGAGATGTGGCTAGCACCCTAACCATTGTGATACAGGTGCCCCCGTGCCTTTTATTTCTTAGACATCCAGTCTTTCTTGGTTAATGCTAATTCTTTTTCAGCACTTCTCCCCTCAGCCTTTTCTGTTACTAATTTGTGTTTGTGTCCAATTCCCTCCAATGAATTCCAAATCCTTGAGGGTAGAGAACTGTGTGTTCTTCATCTTCTGTATACTACCATAGTGCTTGTTTCAGAGATATGCTTTGTTTCAAGTAAGCACTTCCTTTTCTGACTTGTTATCCTGTTGGCTTTCCATACCTTCTAGGCCTAGGAAGGAACTATGGAAGGTGGTTTAATTCCGTCTTTCTGCCTCAGGCTTGACCCGTATGTCTGTATTACTGAATTACTTGGAAGGTCTGGTTTGATGACTTTAGAGAATGTGATTTCCACAGCCTCTAATTAAGATGGAGCAGTGGTTTCCAAAATTTAAATAGTTGCACGGAAGATTATGTGTTACATGCCATTTATTGTACACTTATTTTAAGAGTGTATTTGTCAAAATTTTGGATTTGTATATTAAACCTATTTAATTTATGCAAAATATTTACCAAATAGCCTAATTGGCAAAAACCAGTCTGCATTGTTAAGCCAGTTGGCCAAATTAGACTAAATTTTCTGTCAGAAAAAGTCTGACTTCATTTTTAAATTCAGATAATTTGTTGGATATATCCTTATGACAACCATCTGTCATATTTTTAATTCTCATTATTAGACAAAAACAGAAGTAAGTCACAGAACCACACTTGTGTTTGTGGTGTGACTGAAACAAGGGCAGTCCACTGAAGAGGCTTTCTTTTGCTCTTTGGTTCTAAGGGAAAAGCCCCTTTTGCCCCTTAGTTTGGAACCCTTACATGTATTTTTACACCTATGAACATTGTATCATAGAAGGATTTGGGATGAGTGAGAGGTATGTGTTCCTTCCATAAAGTAGGAGAGAGGAACTGTAGAAATGAGGCGGTTCAGTCTTAGGAAAGAACGTTGGAAAAAAGGATTCCCTTAAAACTGTCAGTGCCTAGAACTCCCTCAAGAGTGTGGTATGCTGTTAGGAGACACGTTTATTCCAGTATGGAAACTGCTGTTCTATAATGGAATTATTTAGCTCCTGCATTCAGGATGTTTGAACCATAAATTCCTTTAGTATTCCTACTAGGTCCCTAATTTCTCCTTCATGGTCTTTATTAATTCATTTTTTCACAAGCCTGTTTAGATTTAAAATGTTCTTGGGTTTTGCCTAATCCATAATCTCACAATATTTGTTAAATTGTATCATGAGACCAGGTGTATGTCTCATCCTCCTGCCCCTGAATTGTACCTGGGCTTGGCTTCTTACAATGCCTCAGCTTCTTCTCTGTTATATGTCTCCTTTCTTCCTTACAGCTCATGCTGGCCAAGTTACCTGTGTTGCTGCTTCTCCCCACAAGGACACTGTGTTTCTTTCCTGCAGTGAGGTGAGATACAATTTCTCCTTCCCTAACCACACTCCAATTCTCAGTGTGGAGCTCTCCTGGCTGCTAGCTGCTTCTTTGGATGGTGAAGCCTTTTTCTGTTCATCTTCCTTCTAGGACAATAGAATTTTACTCTGGGATAACCGCTGTCCCAAGCCAGCATCACAGATGGGTGAGTCTGAAAACCAGTGGTAAGAATGGCACTAGGAACCCACCTGGAAGAGGCTTTCTTGGACCAGAGTCAAATCAGATTTGCCAGATGCCCAGTTAAGTCACTGTGACATAAGTGACAAATTGTCCTTTCTCACTGAAGCTCTCCTAACCCCATTAAGTACTGAGAGGAAGGGCCAGTTCCCAAAAGGGGGGTTTACTTTGTTATATGGATGGACAAAGGGGCCAGAATCATACCTCATGCTTCATGCTTGAGGTTTGCCTGTGACTCATGTCCAGAAAGGGCAGGAAGCTGGTACATAAAGGTGAGGTTTTGAGGCTCAAGGTTGAGGACACTATTGCCATAGCAGGATTTGAGAAACCAAATAAAGGTGCTGCTGGGATTTAGAGTGACATTGTTTGAGAAACTGCTTCTCCTGGTCTGAGTTGTTCCAGACCTCTCTTTTCTCCTTTGCAGGCTACAGTGCCTCTGGCTACCTTCCTACTTCACTGGCTTGGCATCCTCAGCAAAGTGAAGTCTTTGTCTTTGGTAAGACAGCATATCAGACTTCCTATTGACTCCAGGAAGGGCAATGATGAGAGAGAAAGAGCTAACTCTGTGAATTATAGTAATAGAGGGGGTGGGAGGTGGGATGATCCCAAAGTAGTTTTTGTTTTGCTTTAAAGAACATGATGTTTTTTCCCCAGTGGATTCATTTGCTGATTCATTGTCATAGCTTCTGTGTTCTGAGCTAGAAGTCAGCCACAAAGCAATTGAGTTGCTATATAGGGAATTTCATTCTACTGTGGGTAGGTGTGGAACTATTATGGTGATGAGGCCTTGTATATGGTGACATAGTTTGTGGTTAAAATAACTACTTCATTAATTTGATTTTCACAACCATCCAGTGACTTATTATTCCTACTTTGTAGAAGAGGAAACTAATCTTCAGAGTAGCTAACTTGTCCATTCTTGAGGAAGTAGGATTCACATCCACATCTAGCTAACACCAAAGTCTGTGCCCTTTATCACTGTGACATGCTACTTCTTTTTCCAATAGGTGATGAGAATGGGACTGTCTCCTTTGTGGATACCAAGAATGCAAGCTGTGCCCTGAGCTCAGCTGTACATTCCCAGTGTGTTACTAGGCTGGTGTTCTCCCCACACAGGTAACTGTTTTTTGTTGTCAGGAGACTGGCAGGTATGAATGGGAAGAGTAAGGGGGGTGTGTATGTTGGTAAAGTATTAGCTGGTTAGGTATTTCTTTAAAGGAGATAGTGCTTTAGTTGAAGTTTCAGAATGTCAAGACCTTTAAGACCCTGATCCTTTTCCAGGTGTGTAGTCTCTGAAAATGGCTGAAATCTGTCCTCATTCCTCTCAACACCCAAAATGATTAATATTGTAGGCTTATGGGACTATGAGGTTGGAAGTGCCTACATTTCTGGGTGAGCAGGGGTCCTCAAACTACGGCCCGCAGACTATGAGGTTGGAAGTACCTACATTTCTATAGAGCAGGGGTCCTCAAACTATGGCCCACGGGTCACATGAGGCGGTGTGATTGTATTTGCTCCTGTCTTGTTTTTTTACTTCAAAATAAGATATGTGCAGCGTGCATAGGAATTTTTTCATAGTTTTTTTTTTTTTAAAACTATAGTCCGGGCCTCCAACGGTCTGAGGGACAGGGAACTGGCTCCCTGTTTAAAAAGTTTGAGGACGCCTGCTATAGAGAGACCAGATGGAGTGGTTATTTGCCAGGATGATTGTCAGCCTGGCTTTGCTTCATTTCTTCATCTTTCCTTGGAACTTATAATGTGGATGTGATTCTGGGATCTTGTAGTCACAGAGGAATTTATAATCTGGCTTAGCCAAAAGTGGGACTTAAACTGCTTTCTTTGGGTCAGTGTATGTGGGGCTGGGGGTGGTTGTGGGCCAGTCAAGATTATGACTTGCAATTCACTGTTCTCTCCATCTCCTAGTGTTCCCTTCCTGGCCTCTCTCAGTGAAGACTGCTCACTGACTGTGCTGGACGCCAGCCTTTCTGAGGTGTAAGTATGAGGTAGAATTCTGTGATTGGGAATCAGGGAGGGGGAGCAGCAGGTGGGCAAGCCCTTTTCCTTTTCAGAAAAATGCTTTGTCTCTTTGGAGAGAATTCTCCATCTGTATGTGAGGGGCCTGGGTGATGGAAGCAGGCAGATAGTTGGCTGAGACCAATTTTCTTCCTGGGGCTGATTGATAGCCAGCTGTGTCCCTGGTAGAGGAGGAATATGGATGGAATTTCTAAGTCTAGCATTCCAGCACTCTCCCACAAGGGGACAGTCTACCCTTTCTTCATAAAGAGTCACTAATATGAAATGCAACCTGCCATAGAGTAAAAGCCACCAGAAGGAAGACGTTGTACTGCCCTCTTTGCCATGACTTGCTGCCTGATGCTGGCCTGTATCTACCTCACTCCATCTACCCTCTCTTCCTCTGTGAAAATAAAGGAATGGATTAGATGATGGCCGACATTCCCTGTGGATAGTGTTGTCCTGATGATGAGGCCATACAGATGATAAAATGTGTAGAATGCACACAAAGAAGGGGCCCTGGATGTGTTGGGGTATGCTTTCTCTTCTTTCTTCTACTATGCCCCAACCTTTTTTTTTTTTTCTTCTAGGTTTAGAAGCCGGGCCCACAGAGACTTTGTGAGAGATGCTACTTGGTCCCCGCTCAATCACTCTCTCCTTACCACAGTGGGCTGGGATCATCAGGTCATCCACCATATTGTGCCCACAGAACCCCTCCCAGACCCTGGACCTGAAAGTGTTGCTGAATAGATTGGATTTAAGACAGAAAGCAAGTCCCCCATGAGTATTGTCCTCTTTGTGCCTGTTCCTCAGCTTGTGAGACAACGCAGGAGCCTTCTATAGTATGTCGATACACAAGAACTGTGTAGTTAATTGGCATTGTCTCTCAGTCTGAGGAAGGCTGGATTCTGGGATCTTGTAGTCACAGAGGAAAAACTTTTTTAAAAATGGATATGTATGTGTGTCTGAGTGTGTGTGTAGATCTATAGTTATTGGTGTGGAGGGAATAAAGATATCCATCTCATATTTCCTAAGCACTGTCCCACCTTCCCACCAAAAAAAGTCTGTGAAAGTGTTTTATGTTTCCCATGTAGCTATTTATGAGGAATTGGTCATGTCCAGCCACATGGGTGTCCCTGGATTCTTGGAAGCAGCTCTTATACTACTCACAGGGGTCGATTTTATTTTTTTATGGTGCTTAAGTCACCATTCCTATGGAAAATGCTTTCAATTATAAAAATCCAGCCCACTGCACTTTGAAAAAGAGGCAGGACATGCTACAGTTTTATGTAACTCCTTGCTACTAAACTGACTCAGAAGTCCATTTTCTGGCTAAATAAGAAGTTGGGCTGGTACCTGCATAATGCTAGTCCATTCTGCCCACTCCCTTCCCCCTTTCCCCAGTAGAATTATATGTATGAGAAAGGAGTGTTTTTATGTCATAGATGCCATAGAGAAAAGTTTAGGAACAATGGAGAGCTTAAATAGGCATTTCAGTTAAGTTACAAAACCAGCACTAACTGTTACAGAGAAATCTTTATTGCTTTTCCCACCTGAAAACAGCCTGGGCCCTGACCTCCCTGCCTCTGGTTTCTCTCCCGGGATATAGAAAGTCTGAATGCTGCATTTGTAGGCTCTTCAGGTTTTAAACCCAGCATCAGAAAGAGAATCAGAAATACTGGTTGGTGAAATAAAGAGTTTAGGCATTGTTTGCCTCGTTTTTTTTGTAGTATGTGTGTGAATGTGCAGTGAGACTTTGCTCTTATGTGAGCCATCAGAGTGCCCATAATCCATTACTTTTGTTTCTGTGCACCTCCAGACTTCCAAAATTTATTGGAATTTAAGGTGTGAAGACTTATTTATTCCTTAGGTTGGTAGAGTGTCTATTGACAGTTATAAGTCATGGATCAACTACTGATTTTATTGAAAATAAATATAATCAGGGCTGGGCACAGGGTCTCACATGTAATCCTAGCACTTTGGGAGGTACAAGGTAGGAAGAATGCTTAAGACCAAGAATTCAAGACCCACCTGGGCAATGCAGTGAAACCGACTATCAAGAGAACAAACAAATAAGTAAAATTAGTTGGTATGGTGGTGTGTGCCAGTCCTCAGGTACTCAGGAGGCTGAGGCAAATGGATCTCTTGAGCCCAGGAGTTGAGGTGACAGTGAGCTATTGATCACGCCATTGCACTCCACCCTGGGCAACAGTGAGGCCCTGTCTTTTTTTTTTTTTTTTTTTTTTTTGAGATAGAATCTCACTTTGTCACCCTTGGTAGAGTGCCATGGTGTCATAGCTCATAACAACCTCAAACTCTTGGGCTCAAGTGATTCTCTTGCCTCAGCCTCCCAAGTAGCTGGAATTATAGGCATCTGCTACAATGCCCAGCTACTTTTTAGAGATGGGGGTCTCTCTGGCTCAGGCTGGCCTGGAACTCCTGAACTCCAGCAATCCACCTTTGGCCTCCCAAAGTACTAAGATTACAGGTGTGAGTCACCGTACTGGGCCAGCCCTATCTTTTTTTTTTTTTTTTTTTTAAAGGAAATACAAGTAGTTATGTGCTTTTGAGCTTTGCAGGTTTAATTTAGGTAAAATCACATGAAACTGGGGCAATTTGAAGGAATTTGGGCAAAATATTTCCAAGTAAAATAGTCATGCTTCATTCTGGCCATGATCACCCTCTGGTGAAACATGGGAGTTTGTTGTTATATGATCTCATGGGGTTGGGGTAGTATGGAAATAGGATAGACAAGTAGAATCACTTAAGTTCTACTTTACAAAGGTAAAACTTAAATTTTGTGGCCCCTTAAATGAGAAAAGGGATAAGGGGTGTGAACTGAATAGGAATTAAATTTGCACAGCCCATTTCCTCATTGACTTTATAATGGTGGAGAAAAGATTTTCTGAAAGAGTCCAAAGAAGCGTATATGTGTGTCAAGGTGGTTAAAACGACATCAAAGAAAGAAAATGTAGCTTTTAAAGAATCACGAAAATTTATTCTTAAAAAAAATGTTAGTTTGAATTCAGATCTGTGCTGATGAGAATAATTCACTTTTATTAGTGATTGCCACAAACATATTTGTAAACCTAATAAAAGTCATAGTTAGGAGTGGCCACATTTTAGATAAATGTATATGTTACAGTGAGCAAAGAAGATAGTTCAAAATAGAAGGGCACCTTAAAATAATTAGAAATGTAATATTAAACGGGGTGGGTCATTCACTAAGTCCTTGACTTGAGTGTAGTGAGCGTGGACTTTCTGGTGACAGGTGGAAATGGGATTTTGTTTGTTTAAAAACAAATTGTTGCATTTAATTTCGTTGGTTCAAATCCACTGATTGTTAATACTGGAGTAAATCCATTTTCCTATCATTGTTCTTACTCTGAAGTCCATTAACCCAACACTATTCCACTTTTGATGGCTGGTCCACCAAAGTCTAGGATGTTCACTCCTTGAGTAATACTTGGAACAAGGGCACTGAAGGCATCAGACATTGGGCTGATTTCCAAGGTATCCTATCCCACACAACAGTTGGACTCTGGTTCTTTTTTTTTTTTTGGGGGGGGGACAGAGCCTCAAGCTGTCGCCCTGGGTAGAGTGCTGTGGCATCACAGCTTACAGCAACCTCCAACTCCTGGGCTCAAGCAATTCTCCTGCCTCTGCCTCTCAAGTAGCTGGGACTACAGGTGCCCGCCACAATACCCGGCTATTTTTTTTGTTGCGGCCATCATTGTTTGGTGGGCCTGGGCTGGATTCGAACCCACCAGCTCAGGTGTATGTGGCTGGTGCCTTAGCACCTTGAGCCACAGGTGCCCAGCCATGGACTCTAGTTCTTTAATAAATAGCTGTAAAGGTATTACCTACTGGTTCACAATCACACTTCAGCAGCAAAAGCACCCAACCTCTATCTGCTCTGGGCCTCAGCCATGTGTCCTCTGGACAGTATGTTAGAAAGGACAGGAGATAGGAACCCTCTTGTATTTTATTTTTTAAGTTAGATTCAATTTCCAAAACTTTCTTTCCAATTCTAGACCTGCCAGTAAAGGAGCCTGATATTTATTCTTGTTTGCATTTTGAGAGCATGAGTATTGTGTCTTTGGTATTTCCTTTGTATTTCAGTAGGTGTTAGACTTTATATCTACAAACTAAATGAGAATAGAAAATAAGTATGTTCTAAGATACAATTACATAAGCATTTCAGTAGGATGTACACTAAATGTTTTTACGCATTCTGGAAAACTATGGCATCTAAGGACACTCAACATACCTGAAAGAAGCTGAAAGAATTTCTATCAAGTCACTGTAGCAAGCTGCTTATTGCCAATCTATGGGTCATACTGAACACATTATTAAAATCATTTGTGCAGGAAGTTGATTGTTTGGAAGGTAAGCAAGCTGTAGTTTCAGTTTGAGTTAAAATTTCTCTCAAGAACTTCATCAACAGGCTACATAATACAGTTTTGGAAAAGTAAACAAGGTAAGCAGACCACTCTTGGGCTCTTAACACGTTTTCTTGTTAAATTCTCCATAAAAATGGGCAATTTTGGAGGTTTTTGTCTTCATTACATGGTCAGGAGGGGAAAGGTTAACTCTTTGTTTCAAGTTGTAGAGACAGTGATCCTGTAGTCTTTTTTTTATTATTTGCCATAACATTTAATATAATATTTCACTTACTGTCTTGTCTCATAAATGAGTACATTCATCACTAACAGAATGGTAGTGAATGGATCACCAAAATTCAAAAGATGACTAAATGAAGAGTTTAATGCCCAAACAACTTTAACGTTAGGCTGTTGACTTGTTCTGGGGAAAGCCTAACCAGTGTAATTGAAAGTCCTTTCAGTGAGTCTAGATCAGTCGTTCTCAACTTTCCTAATGCTGCAACCCTTTAATACAGTTTGCGACTCACAGGTTGAGAACTGCTGGTCTAGATAAACAGGAGGGTCATAAAGTTCGTGTGCAATAGCTGTAACTATTTAAATTGCACACGAACTTTATGACCACCCTGTATTTCACCTGTCCCTGTGATGGAGGTGTGTCAGATTCCAGTTAAGCATTGCACTTTGTGCAGACACCATATTATAAGCATTAGAGATTTCAGTTGCAAACTGAAAAATTCCACTATGGTAGTAACTCTTATCTGGGGTCTCAACTAATGAAAATTGTTTGGATCAGGAAATGCACTATATAGTTATTGATACAAATGAAATCAGGTTCTGCAATATCTGCGACTAGTCTCAGTAGAATTAGAACCTGGCTGATGTATGAGACTCTGAAACCATTATTCAACTTCAGTTTGCTTGGCAAAGTTAATGTTAATGCTGTCTTTGATCTAGGCACCCAGAGACAGAGGAGGTAGGCTGTGTCTGGACCTGTGGTGATAAGAGTCCTTGTAACAAGATTGACGTGGGCCCTATTTGATTTTTTTAGCTGGGTTTTTTTTTTTTTTACAATTTATTATTTAAACCATTTTAGGTGTACAATTTGGTGGCATTAAGTCCATTTACATCATTGCACAGCTCTCACCACTATCCATCTCCAAAACTTTTCTATCATCCCAAACTGAAACTCAGCTCATTAAACAATAATCCCCCTTCTTCCAGACCCTGGTAATCACCATTCTACTTTCTGCTTCTATGAATTTGATTATTCTAGATATTTCATGTAAGTGGGATCATACAATATTTGATCTTTTTTGTGTGACTTACTAGCTTTTATAAGATGTTGACTTGTTTCTCAAAGTATGGTCCATAAACCAGCAACATTGGCATAACCTGGAGCTTGCTGAAAAACCAGAATGTTCATACCTACTAAATTCGAATTTACATTTTCAAAAGCTTCCCAGGTGACTTATGCATGTTAAAATTTGAGAAGCATTGACTTAGATTACCTATTGAGAATTCCAGATGGCTTATAAATGAGGTAGAAATCATCAATCATTGAGTGGTGAGCAGCTATGGTACATCACATGTTGTCAGGCCTTGTGTGTTTTGGCAGTGAGCAAGACAGACCTACTTATCCTGCAGGATAAGCAATAATCCCCCTACAAGAGGAGGATTATTGTTTAATGAGCAGAGTTTCAGTTTGGGATGATAGGGAGAGAGAAGATGGAATTAGTGTTTTTCACCACTTTGAATATATTACTTCTGCTGTTTGTGAGTCCACTGATAGTCTTCTGGGTGTTCCTTCATATGTAATGAGTCTTTCTCTCGTTTCAAGCTTCCCTTTTTGACTTTTGACAATTTGGTCTCAGAATATTATTTGGGTTGATCTTTCTTAAGGCTCTTAAAACTTCATTTTTTTCTTTTTTCTTTTTTTTTTTTTTGGAGACAGAGTCTCAAGCTGTTGCCCTGGGTAGAGTGCCATGGCATCATAGCTCACAGCAACCTCCAGCTCGGGCTCAAGCAATCCTCTTGCCTCAGTTTTTCTATTTTTAGTAGAGACGCAGTCTCGCTTTTGCTCAGGCTGGTCTTGAACTCCTGAACTTAAGCAATCTACCTGCCTTGGCCCCCCAGAGTGCTAGGATCATAGGTGTGAGCTACCTTGCCCGGCCAACTTCATATGTTTGAATGTTTATATCCTCCCAAGATCTAGGAAGTTTTCAGCCAATGTTTTTTGTTCTCTCTTTGTATGGAACTCCCATAATTGGTATATTCATAAAATTGATGATATCCAATAGGTCTCCTAAGCTTTTTTCACTCTTTTTTAGTCTTTTTTCCCTTCATCTAATTAGTTAATTTCAAATGACCTGTCTTTGAGTTCACTAATTTTTATTCTGCATAATTGAGTCTGCTGTTGAATCTCTCTATAGAGTTTTCTACTTCTGTTTTGTATTCTTCAGCTCCAGAAGAGTGTTTAAAAAGAAAAAAAAGAAATTAAAAAAAATATCAGAAAAATTCAGAGTAGATGAGGGACAAAAGAATGTAGTCTAGTGCTTTATTAAACTTCATATTTTATTTATGCATTGTTGTCCTAATTCTATTTATTGTCTGTTCTGTTACATCTCACTGAGCTTCTTAAAGATGGTTATTTTCAATTATTTTTCAGACAATTTGTTGATCTCTATTTCTTTTCAGTCAATTATGGGAGATTTATTAGTTTTCTTTGATGGTGCCATGTTTGCCTGATTCTTCATTATCTGTGTAGCTTTACATTGGTGGTTGTGCATTTAAATGAGCAAACACTGCTTCCAGTCTTTAAAGACTGGTTTTGACAGGTGAAGGCCTTATGTTATTGGGTCTCTAAGCTGAGATAATTGCTTCTGAGATCATAGCTGTAGGGTTGGATCTGAGTCCCCTGGCTGCTACTGAGTTCAAGTAGGGTCCACAGTTGGTGTGTCTGTTAATAGGGTCTCTAACACATGTAGAACCTGTCTGGTCTCTGGGTAGACTGGACTATCTGCAGGACCTTGGTTAGTAGGGCTGGTGCTGGGATGAGGGTCTGCTTCAGTGTCTGCAGATGGAGGGCATGTTACCAGGTGTACAAATGGGGATGGTTTTCTACAGGTTCCTGGAGGGGTTTCCATTGAGTCCCTGTTTAAGGATGTGGGCAAGTAGTACTGGCCCTGGACAATGGCTGAGAGGGGCTGGAACCGAGTCACAGGGCTGCCCTCTCATAACAGCTTTTCTAGGACTTAGGCTTCGACATTATTGTTGCTGTGGGGAAATATAAGTAGAGGACCTTATATTCTGCCATCTTGTTGACAGTGGCATTTAGATTGAATCTTAAAGGTTGAATATGGACTAGCTGATAGTTGGGGCTGGAGAACAATTTCAGATGGGAGTGATAGTTTAGAGGTCCTGCCATAGAGAGAGCTTACAGCATTCAGGAAAAGGAGGGATCACTATACCTAGTTGTTAGATGAGGGAGGGGGAGTAAAACAAGATGAGGCCAGCAGTAGCTGGATCATGGATGCTCTGAATCATGGTAAGGATCTCAAATGAGGAAGTAAAGTGTTGGATGTGTTTTCAAAATAAATTATGTGTCTGAGGTTTGAAGAGAAGGCTATGGAAGCCTAGCTTTCTTTCTTCATCCCTAGGCCTCTAGGGTATAGGCAAGTGAACTAGGTTTGACTGTTTGGACTTTCCCACATGGGACTTAAGTCTGGAGGCAGTGCTGCAAACTTCAAAGAATGGATAGTGGGTAATAGCCCAGTGGCAGCAGCATCAGTGGCATAGTAGAATTTCCTAACTGGACTTCCCACTGGAGGACCCTAGCAGTGTCCTATACAACTAGTCTTTCTTGGATCCTGTCTATGTTTTAAGATTTTATAGCATTTCTATTGATTGAGTCATCTTACAATCTTTTCATTGAATTTCTGTGTTAAGTTAGCTTGACTTGATTTCTATTGTTTGCAACCTGCACACCCTGCCACTGTTTTGGTCAATGGAGGAAGTGCTGTAGGGTCTATAAGGTTGGAAATGAAACAGAAGCTATTGTTTAAGTTTTGAGATTCCTTTTGTAAGGTCATTACTATCATCAGGCATAGCATCCTTTTCTTCATTTATTGGTTTCTCTAAAAGGTTTTTAATTTCTTTTTCTGACCTTGCTCTGCTCGCTCTAATCTCGTAAAGTCTTTCATCCACTCTAATATGCTAACAGAGGGGTTAGGAAGCCCCCTTACTACCACGTACTTTAATAATAGTGTGGCAGGTACAGTTGGTTGCCTAAAGACTATTCTCCTTCCTTCTTCCATCTTCACTAACAGGATCTTGATTTTTTTCAGGTACCACATGTTAGGTGGCCAAGCCCTTGAGGGTAGAGAAGAAAGAAGAACTCAAGTCCTGGATGATGGTGTTGAGCACCTGAACTGTAGCCATGGAAGCATTCTCTTCTGAATTTCATTTAATGTGAGTTATTAAGTTTTCATTTTGGTTAAGTCCCTTCTAGCTGTTTTCTATTGCATACATGAAATGCTCCCAACCAATGGAAATAGTTAATAATGATTATATTTTTGAGCACTTAGCTCTTTCAAGCATTCTATTTAAAGCATTACTTTTGTTAATTAGAACACTCTGGAGGGTAATTATTACTATTTTGATGTAGATGGGAAAACAGACTCATAGAAATTAAGCAACTTAATCTAACATTGTGTAGTCTAGAAGTGGGGAACCTTTTCATGGTGGAAGGCCATATTAATTTAGCTGAAATTAAATAAGTATGTTCATGAAAATTCAGTTAGATATGTTTAAAAATGTACATTATTTTGTAAAAATCTGCCATGTATGAATAATTTTAAAGAATGAAAAGTACTTATTAATTTTAAAGTTAACTGACATTTTTTTCTTGACTCTTCAACACCTATACTGATTTTATTTTATTTTCATTTTTTTTTTAAACATAGGACAAATCTTTATTCACCTTTTTTTTTTGTAAGTAGGAGATAGTCTTGCATAGGCAGCAAAGACTGTGTACTATTGCCTCCCAGCAGATCCAAGAATTTAAATTAAAATGCTTCTGCAGCAGGAGTCTGTCTTCCTCATGACAGTCCTCTGGAAAAGACCCAGTTGTTCCTGCTTATAAGTGGGGAAGGAATACATTTTATATTTCTGTCTCTCTTAATGAACAAAATTATAAACAAGGCCAAAAAAAAAAAAAAGAGAATCTATCTCCTTTCATACTTGGGGCCCTGTATCAATGGTTTCCCCCAAATTTCTATTAAGAAATTCTTTTTTTTTTTTTTTTTTTTTTGACAAAGCTTGCGAGTCTACAGTTTATTACAGAGGAAGGACACAGTAGAGTAAGGGCATGAAAGTCAGGCTATAATCACAGGAGATGACTTCCAGCAAGAGGTATGGAGAGCCAGCTATAGACTCCTATGGTCCTCTCTTTGACTTTCTTATATGACTTTCTTATATGTGCTTTTTGTTGGAAAGCATTTGAATATTTGGTTGCAGCATGGAGGTCTGCAGTTTCAGTTGATCCTTTAGATGGGTATTCATCATTTGCGATTGTAAGAACATATTGATTTGTGTTACATAAGAGAAGGTAGATTCACTGGAATAAGTGTTTGAAAAGCAAGAAGACATTTTTCGGGCATGTTGCTAAAGATGTGGGTATTCTGCAATTTTCCATATTTGGATCTTTCTTAGCATCTAACTGTGACTTTAAAATATCATCTAGGGAGCTCTCAATCAATTCCCTTTATAGTTCATTAGGTGCTTTGGTGATATCAATTAGGTGAGGCTGAAATGCTAACTTGAGTGTGAGGTCATGGTTCTCAAAGTCAGTGAAGCTTTCATTGTTACCGTCAATTAATAGGCCTGTAACAGCTGCTTATTCTTCAAATGATTGGCATTTATTATCCTCTTCATCAATGACCTTCCCTAAGTGGGGAGAATGTTCATCTAAAATTTCCTTTTGAAGAAGTACTTTGAAAAAAGATAGATTTTCTTGAAATGCTTGCATTTGGGGGCATATATCATATACCTATATAGATTAAGTTTTATCTTACAAAGAAATTTTAAAGTCATTTTGATTTGACATGATAGCACATTTATTTCCCTTGCTTTAATTCATCCCAACAAACTGAATTCTCCTCCATCCTTGATTACCACCCCCAACTTTGTTCTGTGTGTAGAAATTCTCTTTTTTTCTCAAATCCTACCTGTCACACTTCTCCAGTGTATTGTTTTGTATTATGTGAATCTTGTGTTATTTTTGTTTACTTTCTCTTCTCTAAAAGAGTGTAAATTTCTTTAAGGGGTGACCATCTTTGTAGTTTCCATAATGCATAGTTAAATGGAACAGTCCATGTTTTCAGAGACTTTTTGGGTAAATATTGTATTGAAATGGAGTATCCTTCTGTTGTGGATCCAGTTGCTTCAGTCATATTACTTAAATTAACTCTAAACAGTGTCTTCAGTGACCATGACCTGATGCAGGCTCTTGTACCAATTATAGTAATTCATTTAGAGGCCCATGAACCTCAGATTTGCAATATGTGCTCTGCAAATTAGAAATTCAGGTGTTTACTTCCCTCTTGTGTGATTGTATCAAACTGAAATTTGTAGCTTGTCCTTTAGAAAACTCACCAGAGAGTAAGGAAGGGGAGTATATTAATAATTACTGAATTTTTTAGGAAAGTGAACTGGATTGTTGAAATTACTATACGTATGCTATAAAGGAAGTGATTTTTATCTTAATGAGAATATATTTTAGTACAATGGCCTCATTCTTTGCCTTTTGTTTTGGTGACCTAAGGAACCCAAAAAGGCCAAGGGGTAGTTTTAGCTTCCAAAATTATTGAGATTATAACTGTGTTACTTGAATGTCAGGACCTCCAAAGCTACTTAGCCAAGACTACTACTGAATAAGAAACAAAAATTCTTCAAGTGAATTATTAGATATAACACCACTTGGTTCTCATTACAGTGATGTGTTTTGGCTGTGGTGGAGATGGCACCAACTATTGTCCCTGGTTTAAGACATGAAGGTGTTAATGCAATAAACTAATGTAATGTTCTGTGGTCTATCACGAAAGTATAGTTCCCTTTGGATGATATTATAACATAGAGGAGAAGAGTTGACCCGTCCTGGGGTGAGATGGTAAAAGTATATTCTAGTCCCTGCCATATAAATACCATCTTCCCAAATTCCTTAATGACTAGAATGGAAAAGAAGACCAGCTATTAGCTGCTTATCAAATGCAAGGGGCTATGGTGGTTTGCACCTTTAAAGAATAGTACATCTGGAATTGCTGTTGTATTGGCAGCACTACCTGATTATGTTTGTAATTAACTACTGTCATTCTTCATGATTCTTCTGGTGTTTGCACCAGCCAATTAGGTGAATTAAAGGAGAATGTGGTAGGAATCATCATCCCTGCATTTCTGAAATTTTTGATGGTAGCATTAAATCTGTAATTCCTCTAGGGATATAGTATTGCTTTTCTTTACTATATTTTTAAAATTAAAGGCATGTGTGTACCTTTGTGTGTGTGTATTTACCCTTGAACTTCAAAAGCCCTCAATGACAGGCCACATTGGTGTTTAAAGTTTTTGAGAATCAGTGTAAATTTAGAGTTAACATCTAAGGCCCCTGCATAGCCTAGGCATTTCTTTTCCCCAAAGTCAAGTTATCCAGCCCATATTGTCTCTGGGGAAAACTTGGGTGAAAATTCACAATGTATACTTGTGGGTACATGGGAGGATGCTTTCTCAGAAAGACCCAGCTTTCTCAGAGTTGAGTGGGTTCAGGACTGAACCTTACGTCTGGGAACTGGAAAAAGCTGTGACTCTTCTTTGTAGTAATCTGGGTTAGATTTCTTCCTCATGTTTCTGTCTAGAAATTTTCCACTTATGTATTTCTACCAGTGTTTTAGGATGCTCATTTATTTTACTTCTTGAGACATCATCCTTTAATTAGTATCACTACAGATTCAAAACACCATGATTACATTTCTTCCTCATGATTTATTATGGTCACTCTGCACAGCTTGTATCTGATCCATCAGGGAACTGATTCCTTGTACTTACTCAAATCATCATTTCCAGTTTACAGAGGACAGCCATCTGGACTGGGACCTCTCTGGACTGGGAATCAATCATCATGAACAAAGGCACAGAACTGAGAAGATGGGACAAGAGCAAGTCAGGATGGTTTAGCTTCCTGACTATCTGTGAGTCTCTTCCTCATTCCTTCTTTCACTTGGCTGCATGTACCTTCCCAGAATATTATTCTGATTATGTTAGTTTCCTGCCCAGACACCTTCCATGGTAGGGAAGTTTCTAACCATCCTCTTTTTAAACGGTATATCCTGCATGTTTTCTTAATCATACTTACCAAAAATATAAGCAGAAGGGAAAGGGTAATTATATTAAAAGTTGATGTTGGAATTCTTCAGATTTATTTGAGAAAATAACCCAATGTCTGCGTTGGGTGTAGAAAGTCAAAACCCAAGCAATTTGGGTTTGTTTTGAACTAAACTAAAGCAAAAAAGTGAGGAATTTCCAGTAACTGGCGTGGGAGAGATTGGACACTGGGACAGAAGACAGGAGCTAGGAGATGATGGAAGTCTCTGCATTATGTGATGGGACCCTTCCCAGGAATCTCTCATTTCCTATATTTTTTAGTAATAACTACCAACTCAAGAGCTAGAAGAGAAGATCCAGCACAAGGCATGCACTAGGAAGCCACGTGGAAAAATAGTTTGTACCCAAGGATGCAGGAGCAGAGAAGAAAATACAAGGAAGAAACCTTGAGACTTTGCAGGAATCTAGGGGACTTGTTCAAACTTTGGGCTGATAGAGGCTGTGGGGCTAGGATTTAGGCAGAGTGCAGCCAGACCACTGAGGGGCGGGGAGGCTCTAACTAACATCTGAGCTACATACTTTTACTTTAAATATTTGTGACTTTATTTTTTGCTTGCTACATTAGAGTAGAAAATAAATATTTATTGAATAAACAAGAAAATGAATGAACGAATTTCTTTCAAGACAATGTTATAGACTTGCGGGGGTCCTCAAACTGTGGCCCGTGGGCCACATGAGGCGGTGTGATTGTATTTGTTCCCGTTTTGTTTTTTTACTTCAAAATAAGGTATGTGCAGTGTGCTTAGGAATTTGTTCATAGTTTTTTTTTTTTTTTTTTTTTTTAAACTATAGTCTGGCCCTCCAACGGTCTGAGGGACAGTGAATTGGCCCCCTGTTTAGAAAATTTGAGGATGCCTGTTGTAAAGTCTAGGAATAAGAAAGGACCTTAAGTTTGAATTAGTTCAAACTATTGAATGGTTAGTTCAATACTGCTAAGGGCTGGTGTCACTACCAGCGGTGACAGCAGCAGCAGCAACAGCTGCCACCATGCATGCCTACCATGAGTCAGACATTCATACCCCAATCTCTATCCCTCAAAACCTTTTAAGAAAAGTGTCATTATTGTCACTTTTCATATATATATCCAAACTTTCTCAGCTAGTAACCCAGATCTGCCTGTTTCTAAGCTGGTTCTACTCACTTCCTTGGCAGTGTTTTTTCTCAGTTCATTCATTCCAAAGATAGCCCATCTATTGCTAGTTCTGGGGCTGTAAAGATAAAACAAACTTTAAAAGTTCATTAAAAGAACTCACTTTGTAATAAACAAAATACTTGGTTTAAATTTAGTGTTATAAGGGTTTAAGTAGTAACACAATCTCATAATTGCTGGGTAGTACCTATAGTCCCAGCCACTCAGAAGGCTGAGGCAGGAGTATTATGTGAGCCTAGGAGTTGGAGGCTGCAGTGAGCTGTGATGAAGCCACTGTACTCCAGCCTGAGTGACAGAGTGAGACCTAGTTTCTAAAAAAAGAAAAAAGAATAACAAGAACAATGACAGCAACAAAAAGGAATTTTGTTCAAACTGAAGTTTCTCACACTTGGCACTATTAAATTATCAGTAAGTACAGGTGGTCACTGGCTTTACAGTGTTTCACCTATTTTTTTTTTTTAACTTTATGATATATAAAAGCAATGTATACTCCTTGACTTATAATAAAGTTATGTCCAGATAAACCCACTATAAATTGAAAACATTGTAAATCAAAATATTTTCAATTTGTGGTGGGTTTATTGGGACTCAATCCCATAATAAATTGAGGAGCCCTGTGTTAGATAATTCTGTTATGGAGGGCTGTCCTGGGCATTGCAGGACATTGTGATGATCAAAAATGTTCCCAGACAAATTATGTAAAATTGTGCCTGATTTGGAACTATTGGCTTAAATGGAAAAGAAAGGGAGAATTTGTGTAGTAACATTTAGCTATCTGCTAATGATGGTTATTTAGTCAGTTAAGAGTTTGTTTTGGCCGGGTGCAGTGGCTCATGCCTGTAATTCCAACACTCTGGGAGGCTGGGGCAGGTGGATTGCCTGAGCTCATGAGTTCGACACCAGCTTGAGCCGGAGCAAGATCCTGTCTTTAAAAATAGCTGGGTATTGTGGCAGGCACCTGTAGTCCCAGTTACTTGGGAGGCTGAGGCAAGAGAATCACTTGAGTCCAAGAGTCTGAGGTTGCTATGAGCTGTGATGCCAGGGCACTCTACTGAGGGTGACAAAGTGAGACTCTGTTTCATAAAAAAGAAGAAAAGAAGAGTTTTGCCTTGTTTTTAGTATCTTGCTGCAGTGAATGTACTTTGTATACTTGGGCGTGGTAAGTTTCTAAAAGTGGAATTGCTGGGTGATACGATGTGCGTGTTTAGGACAGTGATGTTGCCAGAGTGACAAGGTTGAACAGATAGCACTGCCTTTACTACTTTATTACAAATACTTTTTCTTGAATTGCCTCAATGTTTAAGTTTAAATAAGATCTATGAAAGTATGGACTTATATATGATGATATATATTTTTCTACTATACCTTAAAATAAACATATGAAATATTAAAATTAAGAAAATCCTCCATGCACAACCCAAAATCATCTTTTAAATATTGGGAAATAACCCTTCACTTGAAAGATACAGTTCTTTTCTTTAAGTTTATGCTGATCTGTAGTCAGTGCTCTCTGGATTCTTATATTATTCATCCAACTGATCTTGTTCAAGTCAAACTTCTCCAATTCATCCAAATGCATTTCCTGAGAGATTAGATCAAATGCTCTGTTAAAACCAGAGCACTTCACATCTGTGATCGTGTCTTCATCTGGTTGATTTTGCTAAAATATGAGAAGGGTCACACTGTTGTAGGGATTTCTTCAGTTACCCAAGTAAAAGACATTTGTAAATGTCCTTTCTCACTTCACGAGAACAGGCGTGAGCACCAGGAAATTATTTTCTAAGTATCCAGGTGGGTGTGTAAAAAATAAAAAAAATTTTTTTTTGACAGCAAAAACTCAAGGAAAAGGATTGAGAGCAAATAGAGCGATACGACACATTGATTTTCAATATAACCCACATTCAGTATTTTACTATTTATCAATTGCAATCCATAGAGTCATAGTTGCCAACTCTTTGGCACGGTCATGCTTGAATTATGCAGAGGTTGTTCCTGGACCTCCATTGTTATATCTTGGCATTCTCAGCATCATCAGTCACTTTTTCAGGTACAGATGGGTCAAGTCTGAGATCTAGCCATGCTCAATGAAGCAGAATAGAAGCCCAGAGTTCTGATTCAGGTCCAGATAAATGAGGTTCAGATTGGCAGGGAAATTGGCTTCTATGGTAGGTACGGCATTAACAGTTAGCACCCCTATAAGGAGTCTGGGTACAGACATAGTGGAAATTCTCATTGATGTGGAATCTAGAAGGGTTGGGGGGTTCCATGGGAGAGGCTTAGAAGTAGAGGAAGATAGGTATTTCACATCAAAGAAGTCTTAAATGACAGTCAGTAAGGCCTGAGGCATAA
Organism: Loris lydekkerianus; assembly: GCA_963574355.1. NCBI lineage: Eukaryota > Metazoa > Chordata > Mammalia > Primates > Lorisidae > Loris > Loris lydekkerianus. The sequence continues at coordinate 63,634 of CAUYPK010157371.1, forward strand.
GGTGAAAGTGAGTCTGGCAAGGCAGAGTCAGAGAACCCAGGACCTAGGAACCAACTGTGGTAACAGCAGTTTGCAGAACAGGAGAAATCAAAGCAGAGACAAGACCCAATAAGAATTAGGGTACTTGGGCTAGGAATGGGGAAATAAAAACAGACATTAGAGTTAGAAAACACATTGGGGAAAACTAACCAGTGGTGAAAGTTATTTCCAAGCCTGATCTAGTATTGGTCTCACAAGGCTTAAATTATCTCCTGATTCAGGTTAATACTGGCCTGAGGAATGGAGGGTGGCCTTGAGTGTGCAGTGAGTCTCAAGTGATAGCCCCAGTGATGATACAGAGCAGGAATTGAATCTCAAGTCTGTTTGGCAGCAAAACTCATGTTTTTGTCATTGCACCCATCATGCTACTTCTCCAAGAAAGAGACATATGCACTAGCTCTACAGATAATGATCTGTTTCACTAGACCATATGCTCCTTGAAAGTAGATACTGTGTCTTTTTATTTTATTTTATTTTTTGAAACAAGGTCTTTCTCTGTTGCCTGGGCTAGAGGGCAGTGGTGTCATCATAGTTCACTGCAACCTCAAAGTCTTGGGCTCAAGCAATACACTTGCCTCAGCCTCCTGAGTAGCTGGGACTCCAGGAATGTACCATCATGCCTGGTATAATATTTTAATACTTTACAGAGATGGGGTTTTGCTATTGCCCATGCTGGTCTTGAACTCCCGGCCTCAAGTCATCTTCCCACATTGGCTACCCACTATGCCTGGCTGAAGCTGTGTCTTGAGTTTCTACCAGGGCCTGGAATATGCTTAATGGATATTTGTTGAATATATAAAAGAAGGCACAGATGGATGAACAAATGAAAACACAGTCTCTGTTAAGTGGGATATCTGACTTTCCCAGAGTTCAGTGAAATATCACTGTCTCAAACATTCTATACTATTTATGGTTTTTATTTCATGATATCCAAGCAAACTGCTGATTTAAAAACAATGACTTTCCTAGTTTATTCCTAGTGGAAATGAAGGATAGATGTTTTGTGCATTTAACCACTAGTCACTGTTATTTTCCTGCGTCATGTATCATATTGCCACGTGGTTAGTACCTCATGCTAGTACATGTGCGTTAGGTGAGCAGTGTCAGCTCCGAGAAGATGAGCATTTGGTCTGAGACCTTCTGGAGTAGAGAAAGAAAACCAATGTATTATAAAAACATCTGGCTTATAGTTTAGTTTTGTGTATCCTTTACACCAGGGGTCCTCAAACTATGGCCTGCGGGCCACATGCGGTGGTGTGAATTGTATTTGTTCCCATTTTGTTTTTTACTTCAAAATAAGATATGTGCAGTGTGCATAAGAATTTGTTCATAGCTTTTTTTTTTTTTTTAACTATAGTCCGGCCCTCCAATGGTCTGAGGGACAGTGAATTGACCCCCTGTTTAAAAAGTTTGACGACGCCTGCTTTACACCATTGTTGTACTTTTTAAAAATTTGCTCTCAGATGTCCAGAATTATGCTCATCATATTCCTGAGGTTCATAACACATCCTCACCATTGACTCATGTATGGGCTCAAATATTATTGACTCATAAATATTCAGGTGCTTGGTTTCTCTTGAGAAGTCCAAGGATCTGCTCATATTGGGTCTATTCCCCTGCCAGGCAACCATTAGCTGCCTAGAGTTAATACTGATCTCTCTTGTCACCTGACCATGAGGCTTCATGTCAGTTGATGTGTATCACTGGGGTTGAACTGTCATTCTTTTACTTCCCCCATTTATATTACCTTCCTGGTGAGTGTCAGTTGGACAGCCCTGCTCTGGTGGGCAACCCTCTGGCCTCCGCAATAACAGCTATCTTTCGTTGAACCTTTATTATATGCAAAGCACTAGACTAACACTTTTTCTTATACCATCTTTTTAATTCTCATAGAACGTTACAAGGCAAGTATGGATATTTGCCCTTTTTTTGAGACAGAGTCTCACTATGTCATCCTCAGTAGAGTGCTGTGGCTCATAGCAACCTCAAACTCTTGGGCTTAAGCAATTGTCTTGCCTCAGCCACCCAAGTAGCTGGGACTTTCGGTGCCCACCACAACACCTGGCTATTTTTAGAGATGGGGTTTTGCTCTTGCTCAGGCTGGTCTCGAACCTGTGAACTCAGGCAATCCACCTGCCTCGGCCTCTTAGAATGCTAGGAGTATAGGCATGAGCCAACATGCCAGCCCTATGAGGCAAGTATGAGCTGCTATCTTCATTTTACAAGTGTGTAAACTAAAGTTTGCAAAGACTAAGTGGTAACATTGAAATTCAAACCTTGAAGTCAAAGCCTGAGTCCAAAGCAGGAGCATTTATTACTTCATATAAACACTTTCCCAACCACTAAGTTTCGCAACAATAGAATTATTGCCATAATGCAGTATTTCTCCTCCATTCTCAGTCCCTATAGGGCTGAATGCCAGGAAGAGGGGCTGAGCACCAGGCAGGGGCAGCCCAGCCTCTGTCATGCCTTGTGGTACATATTACTCTTTGCCATTACCAGTCTGAGCTGTTGCTTTGTTTGTTCTGAGAGCTACAGCTATTCTAAAGAGGTCACTGTGACTCTCACAAATGATCAATCTTGGCATTTGTGTGTGTGTGTATGTGTGTGTGTGTGTGTGCATGTACCTGAGCTGTCCTGCTGCTATTCATGGGGAAGCTCACATAAAGGGGCTTGAGCTCTGGCCTCACAGTTCAGCTGTCAAGCCATTGAGATGTGGAAGAGACTGATCTTGTGGGCTGGTGAGTGGGGCAGGTCCTAAAAGATACCATACTTCAGAGGATGTCATCTCTCTGGTGCCTAAGAGAGCGGTCTGGGACTCAGGGAGCATGGAATGGGACATAGTGAAGGGTCACAGGAACTTAGGAAAGAATGTTCAGAGCAGTGGTTTTTGACCTTGGTTGTACATTAGAAATTTTTAATGCCTGGGTTTTACCTTGCACAAATTAAATCAGGATTTCTAGGGGAGCAGCCAGCATATCAATACTTTTTAATTTGCAGCCAGGGTTGAGAACCACTGACCTAGAGCTTTTGCTGGAACTTCTAACAGTCATTGTTGTCCATGTGCAGATACATGGTGTTTGTTAGAGAGAAGAGGAGCTTAGATCTCAACTTCAGAGATCTAAGAGACCAGTGGCTGGTGTGTGTCTTTGTGCATCTGTGTCTGGATGTGGTGCTGAGTTGGTGGGTGCACTTGTTAACCAGCTGTGCCGAGGCATGCGCTCTGGCCAGCAGATGAATGTGTATGTGATTCCTTCCTTTATTTCCTACAGGGCTGGTTCTGCTGCTGCAATACCATGATGGTAAGGAAACTGTGGTCTCCCCCTCAGGGCCAGGGAGATTGTCTGGCTGGGAAGTCCCCCACATTGAGCGTTCCCCTGCAGCCCCATCCCACCCTGGCTCCTTTGTCAGGGATTACTGATCCAGCACAGTTCAGCAGAGGACTTTTGGAAACCTACTATTTGTTTCACTCACTTTGTGCCTTCATCCAGACTTGAGAACCTGTTCTGACAGAGATTTCCTAAGGCATTTTTTCCTTCCTGGGACTTCCGTGTAGTTTTGGAGTGTGTGACAGGTTGGGGGAGGAACTTCTAGTGTGGCCTGGACTTGGGCTATGTTCACATTGTTGCCTGGGATTTGAGCTCTGTCCCTTTCTGTGGTGTCTGCCCACTAATGTGTGCTCTCCCTTCCCAGGGGCTACCCACAAACTGGTGTGTTATTTCACCGACTGGGCACAGAGTCGACCGGGCCCTGCCTCGATCTTTCCTCATGACCTGGACCCCTTTCTCTGCACACACCTGATATTTGCCTTTGCCTCAATGAACAACAGTCAGATTGTTGCTAAGGATCTCCAGGATGAGAAAATTCTCTACCCAGAGTTCAACAAACTAAAAGAGAGGTGTGTTCATACTGGATGTGGGGGTTGTATTTTCAGATTTTTCAGATAGAAGAGACCTAAGCCTATTTCTCCTGTTACCCTTCAGCTTCCCTGTGATTCTTCTGGTCCTAACTTCCTCTCAGACGGGGCTCCCAGGCAGCCCCGGCCTAAGAACTCTCTGTCTTTCTCGCCTCCTTTCCTTTGTGGTTGCTCTTACCTGTGCCCAGCATGATGATCTCGCTCTTCTCTGCCTGGTAAATCTCAAATCAGCCTTTGAGCCAAGTTGTGAAGACCTCAGGTATTAATGCTGTTAAAGAGGTCTACATAACAGATACTCAACAAATTCTAGTGTTTTATTACCATTTGTCACATGTGAGTGCCTTAAGGGAAGGGGCAGTGTCTCTTATGTCCTAGTGTACCCAGGGGCCTGGTCAGTATCTGGCACAGAGTTGGTGCTTGGTTAGTATTCCTCTCTCCAGGGCTCGTGGGATCTTTCCCTGTTCAAGGGAAGCTTTGTCATAGTGGTTGTAGGTGGGCAGGGAAAGACTCCCGGGCCTCTGGACTGTAAGCTTCAGGAGTGGGGAGCTTGGCTGTGTTGTTCCTTATTGTATCTCAAGCACCTAAAGCAGTCCATGGGACATAATCATTGTGCAGTAAGTATTTCTTGAATAAGAAATTGAGTGGAGAGAAACACATTCAACTGCTCTTTTTTTTCAGGGAACATCATGGGATGTGGGGGAGTTTGGCGGACTTTATACTGCTTGGAGTTGTTGGGCTGTGATGCTGGGTTGATTGTTCTCCTCTCCTTTTTTCCTCCCCTTTCTGGTGTTCTTCTCTCTCCTTCCCTCCACCTGCCTTGCCCCCTTTTCTCCCCCTGACTGCCTCCTTCCTATTTCCTGTTATCCCTCCAATGAGCAAAGCAAAAATATTGGTGACTGCAGCTGCCCGCTGGAGTAAGAATCCAGTTTCTCAACCCCGTCCCCCATGTCACAGGAACAGGGAGCTGAAAACACTGCTGTCCATCGGCGGGTGGAACTTTGGCACATCGAGGTGAGGTTTTGCTGTTACTGTCTCTCCCTGGGAGGGTGCAGGCAGGCTAGAAGTGAGGACAGCTTGGCCACAGGGACAGCAAAGTTAGTGCACATAGCTCCCCAAGTCATGAATCCTTGACCCTGTATTAGGGGACACCCTGCCCTCTTCTCCGTGGGGTTCAGAGCAGACAGGAAGTTCCAGCAGGTGGTATGAAAAGGAGGGTCAGAATGGGGCACTCACAATCGTCCTCTCAACCCTACAGAAGAGTAGAGTTATTTTATCCTCCAAGGGGAGGAATTTTGTGCAGAATGAGATGAATAAGCCTCAAACCTCACAGGGCCTGGGTTTCTTCACTTTTTAAATGGAGCCCATAACAATTAACCTCAAAGGACTGTCTCAGAGGAAAGGAAGTAATAATAATATATTCAGCTAGTGACTTGGCACATAGTATGGTTCCACATGTGGTGGCTGCTCTTGTAAGCGTCCATGAGGTAATATGGAGATGACGAACTGCCTTCATTGTCTCTGAAGAAACCTTCCCCCTATTTCATGGCTGGGGCCTGGTAGAGGCCATGCCTGCCTTCCCGCTTTAGGCATGAGATGCAGAGGGAGACCTGATGCAACTAGGGAAGGCTCTCCAGGTGAGATGGGGAGGTCGGGTGGGCGCAGCAGGCAGCTTTCCCTGGGCCAGGCTTCACCCCACCCGTGTGCTGAACACTCTCCTTGGGCCATAGGCTGGGCTAGAGCTGCACATGCCTTATCTCAGGAATGCTTGGGAGAAACTCACAGAGTGGTTGCCTGTATTCCAAATTGGTGGGACAGAAAGCCAGGGTCACAAGTATTAAGGAACTTGCCTGACTTGTTCCAGGTGTCCCTCAGGGATCACCCAGTAGGAGGTGGCAAACAGGCAGTGAAACTCAGACCTGTGTATCTCTGAATATGGTTAAATTTTCTCATCAGGGCCCACAGGACTAGCCCCAAACTGCCTAAAGTTGAGCTCCAGTAAGTTTGAATTTTTCTAAAAATGTATTCACTATGGAAGAGAAAATTAAAATTTTTTTAAAAAATCAAGCAAATGAACAAAAGAGCAAAGGAATAGGAGCCCCTTATCTGAATAAGTAGTTCAGCCCAGGCCCGGCTTGGCTCACAGATCTTTCTGGAACATGGTCCTTGGCTCATGTTCCCTCCCCTGATATTAGATAACCAGGGAGAGAATGTCAGTGCTAGGACAGGTTGTGGGAATTGAACAGGTACCTATGAGGAGACAACACCAGGCAAGGGCCTTGCCAATGGCATACCATGATTTGGGGGCAGAGCTGGACCAAGCTAGCTCTCCCCTCTCCAGGCTATGCTCTTGATTTTGTGCCTGTGCCATCTGGCTGGGGCAGTGCCTGGTTTTCATCTGCTCTCTGCTGCCTGAATTCTCCTCCGTATGTAGCCTTTGGTGCTAGAAGGGGCGCTGGAGAAGGTGTGAGAGTTTCAAAGATTTGCTCTCCTTTCCTCCAGCCATACCTGCAAGGGACCTGAAAGGAGATTATGAATCTGTGGATGGTGTTCTTAGCCTCACCCCCTTCTCCTTGCAGGTTCACCACAATGTTGTCCACATTTACCAACCGCGGAAAGTTTATTGCTTCAGTTATTTCCTTCCTGAGGACACATGGCTTTGATGGTCTTGACCTTTTCTTCTTATACCCTGGACTGAGAGGCAGTCCTGTACATGACCGGTGGAATTTTCACTACTTAATTGAAGTAAGGCCAGTCTGGATACTCCAGAATCCAGAAATCATTTTACTTTTATAATATCTGGGCTCGTGGGAGAGGAGGAGCATAAGGCCAGGGGCAGGAGAGAGGAGACAGAGTGTTCTTATACTGCCATCACCTAGAGGTGTAGGACAGAGTGGCTGCTGAGCAACTCTATGGTTGCTCTCCTTTCTCTGCATCCTAGGCTTGCTCCAGCCCCCAGCCTCAGCAATAGCTGCAGGACGCAGCTTGTGGGGTGCCCTTAGGCAGTGTCAGCCTGCATTTGTACTCCTGAGCTGGCTTGCCACCCCTTGACTAAATCATTCACCAGGTTGGGTTTTATCTGCCTTTCTCACCTGTGATAGGGCCTGTGTCTGTGTCTGACTCACCTTTGTGTCCCCAGGACCTGGCTCATGGGGTTCAGTGAACGCTTCTGTCTGGTACCACCCCCTCTATCATCATCTGGTTCTCTGCGTCTTTTTCTGTTTCTTCCTAGGAGCTCCTGTTTGCCTTCCAAAAGGAAGCACTACTCACCATGCGCCCAAGGCTGCTGCTCTCTGCTGCCGTCTCCGGGGTCCCACACATTGTCCATTCGTCTTATGATGTGCGTCTTCTAGGAAGGTGAGTGCATATTGCCTCAGTGGGGCAGGACACTGGAGGGAAGGAGGCATCTTGACTTCAGAACCCCACAGCTCCCAAGCACTGTCTCTGAGCTTCCCATGTGCCGGGTGCTTGTGCTAGTTTGAAGGAGGATTTAGGAGCATGGATGAGCACAGAGGCTAGCTCCATTATACCCTAGGGCTTTCTTTAGCCAACACTCTCTCTCCTCTCTCCTGCCCCTGGCATTATGCTCCTCCTCTCCCACGAGCCCAGATATGATAAAAGTAGAATGATTTCTGGATTCTGGGTGTCATCCCCACCCACAACAATATTAGCAGGGGTAGTCTTCTGCATAGCCCGGTCTTACAAAGAGAGAATCACAGGGCCTTGGCTTCTTCCCACCCAGAGCACAGCCGTAGGCCTGCACTGTGCACAGGTGCTGGAGTTAGAGAGGTAGGTAAATTAACAACTGTTGCCACAAAAACAAAACTAGGAACCCGGTCATTTCCTTCAGAGCAGGTCTCTATGCCAAAATCAAAAAGCTAGACAAAGAATAGCACATAAATCTTTCTGGACATGCCAGATCTCAGCTAATTTTTCTAGAACCTCTTGAGTCTAGAATTTACATGTGAGGAAACAGAAGCAAATGCAGACCAATAGAGAGATGAGCATTTCTGTGTGTGATTGCACTGGGGAGAGTGGTTTCAATGTAGAAGGAAAGATGAGAGACCCAAGGTGGGGGTGGGGAGCATAGAATTTGTTAGTTAACCCATCTGGGTTTCAATCTCTTTAACTTTAAAATGGAGATAGTTACAGTCCTTAGGGCATTGGCCAAGTTAAAATTACATTAGATAACCAGTGTAAAATCTTACACCTGTGACCTGGTGTGGCTCACCTATACATGGCCATTCTGAAAGCTTTCTGGGGGAGCTGGGTTTCAGTGGCTGCTGGGATGGTAGGATAAGCTCTTTTACTGCTATGGGATGGTAGTGCTTTTACTCGTGACCATTTATGCAGAGCTCTGTTAGTACTTGTATGGGGCCTTGATGTATTTTTTTCTCATCTGACTCCTTTCTGACTCCACAGATACTGTCAGGAAGTATAGACCCTGATGCACAGATGTCCCTAATCAGCAGGTGGATACAGCCTAGGCCCCACGGGCAGAAAGAGTGGGGAAGCTTGAGTGACCAATGCACAGTTAGCTAGTTAGTGCTGAAGCAATCTGACTCGGAAATCTGGCTAACCTGGTCTTCATATCTCTTCCTCCTGCCCCTTACAGACTCCTGGATTTCATCAGTGTTTTGTCTTATGATTTACATGGAAGCTGGGAAGACTTCACAGGACATAATAGTCCTCTGTTCTCTCTGCCTGAAGACACCAAATCTTCGGTAAGTAAAGGAAAGATCTCAGGCAGCTCATACATCTGCCCTTGAGCATAGGCTTTTGGCTCTATAACAAAGAGAGGTCTGTATTTTTCCTACCTGCAGGCATATGCTATGAATTACTGGAGAAAGCTTGGAGCGCCCCCACAGAAGCTCATCATGGGGTTCCCCACCTATGGACGTACCTTTCACCTCCTCACAGCCTCTAAGAATGGGTTGCAGGCCAGAGCGATGGGACCAGCATCTCCAGGGAAGTACACCAAGCAAGCTGGCTTCTTAGCTTATTATGAGGTGATAATAAGGGCCTCTGTCTAGCAGTTAGGGCTCCCCCACCCCCTGCTAGGTCAACGGCCTGGACAAGGGGCAAAAGCAAGGGTGAGAGTGTTAGAGACAGGGCAAAAAGGTAGTTTATTGAGGAAAAAGAAATCCACTATTTAGGATTTTTTTTTTTATTTGGGGGGATATTATTTGAATTGTTTGTAAGGGATTGAGGGTCTTGGTGGAATCTGAATGGAAGGATTTCATTGCACCCCTTAAAAGGATCTTAAATGTTGTGCATAAAATATGGACTTGCTATAAGGCCTAAATAAAAATTATTGGTAATTACAACATATATAATTTCAAACATACACAAAAGAAAAAGAATAGTATAACCTCCGTGCCCCTGCCCCCACCACTCACTAAGCTTTGATCATTAACAATTCCTGGCCATTCAGTGTAGAACCTTTTGCAAAACTAAGTAGGATCTGAAAGAATTGAAAACATATATGATGATTCTGAAAATAGTTATCTTCAGTACGTTCTGTTTGCAAAAATAAGGAAATGTATACTAATTAAAAACACTCCATGTAAATGTTTGACTCAAAGCAAAAAAGATATATAACATTAAAAAAACCCCCAAAATCAAAGAACAATTCATGGCCAGTTTTGTTTCATCTCTGCTCTCTGACTCCCTCCCTCCCCACTGCAAGATTATTTTGAAGCAAGTCCAAGACATTCTCTTCTGTATGTTCTTTTGCTCTACCCCAATTTCTCTTCATCAAAGTTTACCCTTGAGTGGAGGAAAAAGACATGTACCCAAGAGGACACAGTAAGAGGTACACAAGTGTGTGGCTGTAGGGATCGGGACAGGTCACTTTGAGCAGAGTTGAAGCACAGAGAAATTCAGATGGGCAGGAGCTATGAGATGGGAAGGACTTCCTGGGGAGAGGAGAGCAGGCACAAAGGCGTGTGTGTGTTGGACGTGCTGGGTGGAGGAGTGGAGGTGCTGCATCCCTCTCCAGTCTCTGCTCTGTGCTGGATGCATGTAAGTGTTTCTTGCTAATCCAGTGAGGAATGGTCATGAGTGATGGCCTAGATGAAATAATGTCCTCGAAGGACATTATGGGTCAAAGAGGCTTTGATAGAACCAAAAGAAAAAAGAAATGACTTCACCATTAACTTCAGTAGCACAATTTGAGCACACCTCTAACTCTGTAGCATGTAGTTTCTAGTACAATGCTGGGTACCCAGTAGACCTGCAAATGCTTGATTGTACAATCCAGTTCTCTGTGCCTTCAAGACCTTTAAATTTAGGTTTAAGTGCTAGTTTGATACCTATATGGGGTAGTTTGTCCTGAGATCTAATGAGCAAGGAGAGACTTGTTTATTAAAACAATTTGAAAAAGATACAGATTTGGTCAAAGATCAGGTATGCTACTCTTAGTATATTAGTACTGGCATTATGTACCAAACTCTGGCTTTATTTCTCAATGATGTCATCCACTCCTTGGTTTTCTCTGTTTCTCCATCATGGATGTTAGAGGAAGGAATATGTAACAATAGGCATTTATTCAAAATAGAGAGGAGCTCCTTTGTGATTGGTTTCCCTGCGCTCTCTTTGGTACAACTTCTCATTCCCTGAGGAGGCATTCTTGGGTTCTTTTTCCCTGGTCAAGGAATAACTTTGTCTTCTGGTGTTTCTGTCCATGGTACTTACTGGAACTAATCTGGTGGTCTCTTGGCAGATTTGTTCCTTTGTCCAGGGAGCCAAGAAACACTGGATTGATTATCAGTGTGTCCCATATGCCAACAAGGGGAAGGAGTGGGTTGGCTATGATGATGTCATCAGCTTCACTTACAAGGTGAGACCCTGGTTTTTTCTTGCTCCAGCATATTGTTATCCCTGGTTTCCACAGGCCCTACTCTGTACAATGTGTGTGTGTGTATGCATGTATATGCATACATTTGTGTGTATGTATATATATGTGTGTATACATTTATGTATGGGTATACACATGTGTATGCATGTACATGCACAAATTTCTGTGTATGTGTATGTATATGCATGTATATGCACACATTTTTGTGTATGTGTATGTACATGTATGCATGTATATGTACACATTTGTGTGTATATGTGTTTGCATGTGTATGTACACATTTATGTGTATAAGTGTACATGTATGTATGCATATGCACACATTTATGTGTATGTGCATACATGTGTGTACACATGTATATACACACATTTGTGTGTGTGTGTACTGTGTGAATAGTGAAGGGCAAGGATGATTAGATCAGGTGAGTTTCAGGCATCCCATTTAGTCTAACCCTATATTTTGAAAATAAGGAATCTTGGCTCTGAGGGAATATATATTTTCTCAGTTGACTCAACTTTTTTGTAGCAGTCTCTTCTTTTCTTCTTCTATTCTGGACCAAATAATTTTGCATCAGGTAGATGCCAACACAAGGTAGATCATACTAAGTGCTCCATGAATGTTCCCGATTCATGGCAGGGGTGGGAAAGTCAGGGAGATTTCCTGAGATAGTGAGCAGGAGACGGAGAAGCTAATGACATGGGTGAAAGGCCCTGTAGTGCAAAAAGCTCACAGCAGGTTCAAAGAAGAATTTGGTTAGAGCAGAATTTTTTATGGAGTGACAGAAATGCTGGGAAAGGTGTTTGATCTTTACCCTTTAGGGCAAAATCAGGTTTCTGTGGGTGGATGGCCTGTAGTTTTGAGGTCTTTAGACTGTGACCACATAACTCTCTCCATGTGAGTAGGGTTTTATGAAGTTGAATCTGGCAGGTCTTTATAGTGAACTAAAAGAGAATTGACCTGTTCCTGTGGTTCCTAAACCTGCCTCTGCTTTGGAATCACTTGAGAGATTTGATAAATGTAGAAATCTTGGTTCTATCCCTGAATTTCAGTAAGTCTTAGAAAAAAAATTTGGAAACTGTTCTAGTATATCTCCACATGTTCATTCTGCTATAACCAGGTTCAAATTTTGAAAGCTCTGAGGGACACAGAGGTGTCCAGGCATGAGATAATGAGTGTCTAGACTAGGGTGGTTGGAAGGTAAGCCAGTTTAGGGGTATGAAGTTGTCACAATTTGGTGCCTGCTTATTCATAGCTCTCCTACTGAGGTAGAAGTGGTTAAGTGTTGGCTGTTCTGTGGGGGTGGTCTGAGTGGAAGGCACAAGGCATAGCGAAGCACTTATGAAGATTTACTGTGTATCACCTCTGTGTATCATGGGGTGTGAGGCCTACTGGGAGGGGAAAGCTAAAAAAGCATGGCTTCCAGCTTGGTTTGTGAATAGAGGACACAGAAAAGATCAATGACTCAATGGAATTCTTCAATTGGATGGAATTAAATCTGTGACCCACAGGACATCAGGGAGGGGATTGACCTCATGCTGGAGAAGGCCTGAGACCAGCAGCACAGGGTGGAGTTACAGTACCTAGTAGGGATCATTGTTGGGAACATTCCCTAGACTTCTCAGAGTTTCTACACAGTATGGACACTTTGAGCAAAGGAAACAGACAAGCTATGTTATAAATAGAGAGCTGCCTTCCTCTTTCCCCAGAACATTTTCTTACATTGGGAAAACCCTTTTCCCAGGGAGGGCTTACATTCCACAGCCAACTTCTCTCTCTGGAGGGGAGGAGGGCTATATATGCAAGTCATCCTATATGAGCTCCGAGTCTCATAATTTCTGGGTTCTCCGTAGTGCAGACTCTGCTGCACGTACAGATGAACATGTAGCTTTCATCTTGTTGCCTTTTGGGTACCATTGAGTATAAGCCAAGTTTTTTCAGCACACAATTTGTGCCGAAAATCCTGAACTCGGCACAAATTTTGTGCTGGAAAAAACTCGGCTTATACTTGAGTATATACGGTAGTTAAGGCATGGGAATCATTTCAAGGTGCTCTTTTGGCTGTTTTGTTCTTTTTGTGAGAAATGAACGTTCTGTTCTCTGATCTAGACATCTGGTGTGTGTGTGTATGCATGTATGTTAAGAGGGTGCCAAAAATTGTATACACATTTGAAGAAAGGAAAAAGAACTATTAAATTTGTAGTATGCAATACTATGTATACATCCATAAAACATGTCTTATCTTGTATATTGTATTTTGTATCTCTTGTAATTGCAGAAGTCAAATGTGACTGCTGCATTACAATTGTAATAACAGTTTTTTCATTTCTTAAAATGTGTACACATTTTTTGTCACCCTTTGTATGTCCATACACCTAAAACTAGCATGATAACTTGTTAGTTTGTAAGTAGAACAAAACCTCAGAGCCTTCACAGTTTCAGACTTAATAATTGAACTCCTCCTCCTTCTATTTTACTTCTGGGGAAAGTCAACACCAGGAAGGAGCCAATGGCCTTTGCCAATTGTCTAAGTCACATAGTTATTGGACACAAAAGAATCCGTCTTTACCATCAGACTTGACAGAGAGTACTGACTCGGTATCACCAGGATCTGGACTGGAGTTTACAATCTGCTGTTTAGGTATAATTTTATTTCAGATTAATGTGAGGGTACAGACAGTTAGGTTTTATTGTTTGTGTTTATTAGGGAGAGTCTGTTGTGCCCCTCACTCCGGCCGTAGGCCATATACCCCTACATCGTGCCTGTTAGGTGAGAGCACACCCACCCCCTCATTCCTTCCATTTGAGTTTGTGTTTTTCTCTTGTGTGGATGTGTATTTGTTCATCTATTTGTTTCATATAGTGGAAGTTTTAAAAAGTATGGATGAAAGGCTTTATTTTCTCATCTGTGAAAAAAACAGTCCAATATTGGGTGGTGTCCGTAGCTCAGTGAGTAGGGTGCCAGCCACGTACACCAAGGCAGGTGAGTTCAATCCTGGCTGGGGCCTGCTAAATGACAACTGCAATAACAACAACAACAACAAAAGGAGCCAGCATCATGGTGGACGCCTATAGTCCTAGCTACTTGGGGGGCTGAGGCAAGAGAATCGCTTAAACCCAAGAGTTAGAGATGCTGTGAGCTGTGACACCATTGTACTCTACCCAGGGTGACAGCTTGAGATTCTGTCTCAAAAAGAAAGAAAAACAAAAAAGTACAATATCATCTGTTCTATCTGTATTTTATAGCATCATTATGAGATAAGGAAATGATTTTTAAGTACTAAGTGTGTAGCTTAGTATGATAATAATGGTAATTAGCAGGCTAGAGAATCTAGAGGGTTAGTATATAATATTTACTGGATATTAACTATGTGGCAAGTCTTAATCCAAGTAAGTTATATGTAGGAAAAAGTTATATAACATTTTATGTAACATAAAACATAAGATTTACCTCTTTGATTTTTAGGTCTACAATTCAGTAGCATTAAGTAAATTCAGAAGCATTAAGTAAATTCAGATTGTTAGTAACTATCACTACTATCCATCTCCAGAACTTTTTCCTCTTTCCAAACTGAAACTCTGTGCCCATTAAACACTAACTCTCCATTCTTCCCCCCTCCAGCCACTGGCAACCACCATTCTGCTTTCTGTTTCTATGAATTTGACTACTTTAAGTACCACATATTAAGTGGAATCATACAGTTTTTCTCTGGTTTATTTCACTTAGCATATTTCATCTGTATTGTAGTATGTACATGTAGCAGTTATTTTGATCCTAAAAATGTTGGAAATGTTATCCATTTTTTATAAATGGAGCAATTAAAATATGTAACGGGGTTGGGTGGGTGGCTCACACTTATAATCCTAACACTCTGGGAGGCCAAGGCAGGCAGATTGCCTAAGCTCGAGACCAACCTGAGCAAGAGTGAGACCTTGTCTCTACTAAAAAATAGAAGAACTAGCTGGGCATTGCAGCGGGAGACTGTAGTTCCATCTACTTAGGAGACTGAGGCAAGAGTATGTCTTGAGCGCAGGAGTTTGAAGTTGCTGTGAACTATAATGATGTCACAACACTCTACTCAAGGTGACTCTACCCAGTGAGACTCTATCTCAAAAACAAAGAAAAACAAACAAACAAAAATATACATAATGGCTGTATAACGTTTTCAAGATTTCCTAGTTAATAAGCAGCAAAGGCTGGACTCAATGCAGGCTATACTCCTACCTACCCTGCTACAGTATCTCCTGAGGTCTGTCTTCTGTTTTTTGTTGTGGTTCTCAGACTAGAGAGTAGCCACTACAGCAGGTTGACTAACTGTTACTTTTATAGGCATGGTTCGTAAAGAGAGAGCATTTTGGGGGGGCCATGGTGTGGACATTGGACATGGATGATGTCAAGGGCACTTTCTGTGGTGCTGGCCCTTTCCCCCTTGTCTATGTACTGAATCATATCCTGGTGCGGGCTGGTAAGTAGCAATGACCTGGGAGCTGGGGTTGGAAGTTATGTAACCAGGCATTGGGGTGGGACCTTCTACTAAGTCTAAATCAGTGGTTCTCAACCTGTGGGTCATGACCCCTTTGTAACAATGAATAGCACATCCTTCATATCAGATATTTACATTACAATTCATAACAGTAGCAAAATTACAGTTATGAAGTAGCAACAAAAATAATTTTATGGTTGGGGATCACCACAACGTGAGGAACTGTATTAAAGGGTCATGGCATTAGGAGGCATTAGGAAGGTTGAGAACCACTGGTCTAAATGCTTTGTTGAGACAATATGGCATTGAGGGAAGAGATTAAGCTGCGTCAGGCCACTATGTTTTCTAATCTTCATTGGGATACTTGGCCCTATTTTGACTTCTTTGAGCTTCCTTCACCCTACCTGTAAAATGTGAATAATGCTTACATTCATGACATTGTTATAAGAATTAAATGAGATATGGGATGAAAACTGCATTGGTTCACAATTATCAATCAATATGTGTTAGTTTATTGCTCTGTTTCTTTCTTTTACTTTCATGGACAAGAGCTAGAAAAGGGAATTCTGTTTGATAACTCTTTGTGATAGTAGAGGCTGCCCTGGCAGTAAGGAGATGGAACCGAGCATGCAAGGGCTGAAACATCCTTAGTGATGGTTTATGATCCTCATCTTATATACAACAAGACTGGAGCTCAGTCAGGCCAAATCTTTAGGTGAGCCCCACCTCAGCTGTTCACTGCATACTCTCTGGAGCCTCCTTAGCATTGGCTTTGTTCCTGGTGACTCCTACAATATATAGGCAATAAGAGGCTTCGCATTGAGGATTCTTCTAGTGAGAAATTAGGCCTTGACAAGTGCCACTGATGGTCCAATCAGAGAGGACAAAGTGAAGAGATAGCATAGGGAACAGTAGGCTTCTCCGGAGTCATTCACCAGAAATGTAGCAAATCCACTGAGTGCCCTTGGGTGCCTGGACCCAAGTTAGCATGATGGGGTGGGGAGCAGGGCTGCTGTGTGGTAGGATTTCACTTGTATCTTCAAGTGGTACATTATGAAATCCAGTTCTGGATTTGGGGAGCAGGTACTTTGGCCCAGGAGTAGTTCTAGCCATGCCAGTAATTAATAGGATGAGAAGGAGATAATAGGAATCATATTCTTTTCTGATGATTTTTTCCAGAGTTCAACTCAACTTTACCACAGTTTTGGCTCTCATCTCCTGTGAATTCTTCAAGCATTCACCTTGAAAGGCTGACTATGACTAAAATTTTACCCCCAGGAGGAGAGGCTTCAGGCACCAAGATTCATAGAAATTATGAAAATATGACTACAATCCCCATAGGTGGAATGGTGACTCCTAGAAGGGAAACTATATCCCTTGGAAAGCACATTGTAGCTCTAGGAGAGAAGACTGACATCCCTGAGGGGAAGACTGTGACCTCTGTGGACTATCAGGCTGTGACCACCAGAGGGCTGACTGTAGACCTTGTGTGTCTTCAGACCGAGACTTCTGGAGAGAAGACCATGACCCCTGTGGGTCATCAGTCTGTGACCCCTGTGCCTGTTCAGACTGAGACCCTTAGAGAAAAGACAGTGCCTCCCCGAAGGAAGACTATGGCCCCTGAAAAAGTGACTGTCCCCCCCAGAAAGATGCCAGTCCCCCTTAATGGGCAGATTGTGCCTCTAAGAAGGAAGTATTTATTTGGCTTCTAAGGTAGGCCCTTACCTCAGGGTGGGTAACTTGGGCCTTCAGATGGAAGTTAAAAACAAGATGCTACCCTCCAGCTCTATCAGCCAGCTCCCAGAATACATTCTTGTAGCTTTGGTTCTACTAATGGGAATCATTCCTCTGTTAACTCAATGTCCCTTCCAACAAATCTCCCCCCTTTAGAAAAAGAAAACCCAGACAACTCTGCTGTGGATTAAGGAGCCTAAGGTCTGTTGGTAGCATGATCTGGGGAAAGCCTTTGTCTTTTCTTCTCAGTGATGTGTAGAAGTTGCCCACCATTCACAGGGCAAAACAGGCCCAATGGATGAATCTTTTTTCTGTTGAATAAATTGCAAATACAAGAATCCACCTGAGTTCTCTGAGATTCTTTTAGTTGAAAGGAGCGTCACACTCCATTTGTCAGTTTCTCCCTTTCAAGGTCATTTTCCCCTAGTGCTATTTTTTGAAAGAGGAAGTTTACATCTAGGCTACAATGATGTTTTCCAATGCGGATTATGCACTTCTTTTTCTGCCATGAGCAACTGCTTACCTCACTGTTGGTCAGAGCCAGAATCTCTTCTAGAACAGTTTTTCACAATCTTCAAGGGGAGCTGGGAGAAGAAGAGAAATTGAATTTTTCAATTATATTTTCTGCTTGGTAAAGTATTTATTGTCCCTGAAAAAACACCCTCACCTAGTATTTCACAAGGGGTGGTTGAGGATAAGGTAAAAAAAGTATTTCAAAATTCATAATTAATTAATCAATAATTAAGTTAATCAATAATTTCAAAAATTATTTTGTATAGTATTACCAACACATTGCTCCTAGGTCTCCTCCTAGGAGACCAATTCCCACACATTAAACCCTACAATCTACCTAGGGAGCAGTTTCCTAGGCATGAATGACCTTCATAAGTTGCTGTAGACACAGGATCAACTTCTAGCCCTCTGCTTCTAGGAGCAAATACTGCACAGAGTGGATATCATATCTATCATGAATGCTACTTTTTCTTTTAGGAGTGTAGGCTCCAAGTATTTAAGCCAGGAGTCTTAAATTGTCTTGGCTGGTCCTGGCTGATCTTGGCCAGAGTCATTTATGCATTTACAGTTAGCTGGTGGGTTGGGTTGGGGATGACTGGTATGTTTTGGCCTCAGCTGGGTTGACTCACTCTTCAGCCAGGTTTGTTCACATCTTGGTAGTCATACAGGGTGACCATAAAGTTAGCATGCAATTTATTATTTATTTATTTATTTATTGTTAGAGACAGAGTCTGACTCTGTCACCATTGGTAGTGTGCTGTGGCGTCACAGCTCACAGCAACCTCCAACACTTGGGCTTAAGGCACCTGACACAACGCTCGGCTATTTTTTGTTGCAGTTGCCATTGCTGTTTTAGCTGGCTGGGGCCGGTTTTGAACCTGCCACCCTCAGTATATGGGGCTGGTGCCCTACCCACTGAGCCACAGGCACCACCCTCGCATGCGATTTAAAATAGTTGCCATTCTATATAGTTAGAAAATAAGAGAGAAAACTTTAATAGTTAATTTTAAAGTCACTGCTTGGATCATATTTACTGTTGTCCTGCTGGCAAAGTAGATCAAATGGCCAAGCCCCAACTTACAGTGGTAGGGAATTGTCCAAGTGGATATAGTGAGGCATAAACAAATGAGAGGACATCACTGCGATAATATACCACACAAGTTCAATGTTCCAGTATTTAAAAGAAGCTAAAACGTGTGTATGTGTGTGCATGTATGCATTTAGTGGAGATTTATTGGCTTCGAAGCATTTGCTAAAATGTGTGCAGTCAGATGTGGCCTATGGAGGTTAGTTATGACCTTTGCACCAGGGCTGCTTTGATAGGCCAGTTGGATCAAAGGGTGCCACGTTTGCATTAAGGTTTGATGGAATAGAGATGGGTTGACGTTTAATTCTGGACAATGAATTGTCTTAGGTGTCCTCACTTATACTCATCTAAAATTTTGAGGATTATATAGTGAATTGGTCATGTTTAAAGTATAGATAAGGCATAGAGGCAAAACTTTAGCCATTAGCTCCTATAAGGATAATATTTTTTATGGATCTTTATGATATTTTGTCTGTTCCATTTTTTTTTTTTTTTTTTTGCAAATCACACTGAGGGCGTTTATTCAGTGTAGAGCCAGGGCTGCTGGTGTTCCCAGACACAACTGGGGCCGAGAGTCCTGTGCTCATCGCCCAAGGGGGTTTTTATGCAGTGGGTATGGGGTGAGAAGCGTGGGAAACAAAGCATGGTTTTGGGGTCCGTTATCTCTTATGCTGACACTAGAGTTCAAGGCTGGTAGAGTCCCACCAATCTCAATGGGGGAGGGCAGTGGGGTGGGGTCTGATGCACTCCGGGAGATAGGGACGCATCCCAGAAGATAGGGAGGGGTGTGGTTTACTAAGAAATGAAAGAAAAGATTTTCAGGTTGCTTTTAAAATGGAGGACAAAAGCCTGAAATGATGAAAAGCCCAAAATGGCATCACTAGGTCTTTCAGTTTCACTCGTTTTGAAAGATGGAAGAGGGAACGATTGTCTTTGCAGCTTCTCTGGAA
>CAUYPK010157376.1:0-51201 GCA_963574355.1 Loris lydekkerianus
TCAGAGAAATGCAAATCAAAACTACTTTGAGATATCATCTAACTCCAGTAAGATTAGCCCATATCATAAAATCCCAAGACCAGAGATTTTGGCATCGATGTGGAGAAAAGGGAACACTTCTACACTGCTGGTGGGAATGCAAATTAATACATTCCTTTTGGAAAGATGTTTGGAGAACACTTAGAAATCTAAAAATAGATCTGCCATTCAATCCTATAATTCTTCTACTAGGCATATACCCAGAAGACTAAAAATCACATTATAACAAAGATGTTTATACCAGAATGTTTATTGCAGCCCAACTCAACATGTTTTAAAATTTACTCAAAAAAAGAAATTTCTCTCCATTTAGCTACATTAGAGACCAGAGTGATCCTACAGTAAAAATAAGCAGAAAGTAATAGTTATAAAAACAGAGAGAAAAAATTAACCTTGCTTCAGCAGAACAAACCAAATTTTCTCCTCCCTCAGCCTAAGTAAAGGTTATCATAATATTACAGGATAGAGGGTATTAGAAGCCAAAGGGACAAAGGACAAAATAAAGAATTACCCAGGAGACTCCAACTCAAACAGAAACTTCATGACTCAAAGTCTTTCCAGTATCAAGCTGAGGCTCTCAAGAATTTCTAGCTCATGTGATGGCTTTTTTAATGTGTTGCCCATGGCTGAGGATGAAGTCAAACACTACTTTACATTGGAGCTCATGAAGTCAACTCCAAAAGTTCTGATGCAGCAAAACAATCTTTCTTCAGTTCCTTCTCTGATTACTAATTCTTCCCGAATGAAGGTCCAAAACAACAAGGCCTAAAAGGATCACTGAGTTTGAGAAAATAGGGCACACTCAGCTTATCTGTGGAAAATGATGCAAGAATGGAAAATAATCTCTTTAAATGAGTTCAAGCACCAACTAGAAATCACCAGTGGGGCAGACCTGTAGGCCAGATATATTTTATACACACACACACACACAAATGTTATCTTCATCTACTAGATGAGCCTCACCTGTACCCAGTTTTTACTTGCTCCCAGGGACTCGAAGAATAAGAACACAAAAGTCAACTCCAAGTGTGGTGAGGATTCTGCGTTTACCTTGCTCTCAAAACATCCTCCTAAAATGGTCTAGAAAACGTATGTGCACATGCCTGTATCTGGACATGTGTAAGCAGAGTATCTTTTATCTGGAAGAATTTAGGGGAAATATTTGAGGGGAAAAGAGAAAGAGGGAGAAGGAATAATATCATATTATACAACACAATTCTTAAAAATTGGTTATATTATTATTAATAGTATATTAATATGTTTCTACTATGGTCACAGGTGTGCGTCTGGGTCTATGTCTATTTGTGTCTGTGTGTGAAAGTTTGTCCCTGAGATGACTGATACAACTTAACAGCACTCCTTTTTGTGAGGACAAGGTTGAACATTTTCTCCCAAATAGAGTCATATTCAGAAGATGAACTTTCTAAAATACAGATCTCCTTGTGTGATTTCTTCACCCCTACTCCCTAGAGGACAGAATTCAAATATTCTCCTCTGCCCACATCCATCATTTCTCTTTTCTAGTTCACTCAGCCTATTAGAAATACAGCTGCAGATACTCTTGCTTGGAGTTCTTTCCAAGGGCGTCTGTCCTGTGGCCCAGAGGTTACCTGCTGATTTTCTAAGGACTTTTTGGTCTTATCTCTGGTATGTACAGCCTTTTTTTTTTTTTTTTTGGCTAATTGGCTTTCCCTAGTATTTGTGTATTTAATGTGTGACCCAAAACTAGTCACTCTTCTTATGTGCAACAGAGGGGGAACAGGTACCCACCCCCTTCATCTGGCCAATTCCGGCATAGCATTGGAGATACTGCTTCCTCTTGGAAGTCCTTCCTGATCTCCACTTCCCTCAACCTGGATTGGATGGCCCTCCTTTTGTATATCTGGAATGTAAGATAACTTGTTAAGATCATCTCATTACTACCTATTCACGCCTGTATTTTCTAATTGGATTTAAACCTCCTTGATAACAGACATTATCTGTATCATCACTATAACCCCAAGGCCCACCCATGCTTAACATTTAATAGATGATCAACAGATATTTGTTAAATTAGTAAGTGAAATCTCAGCTGATCCAATTACAAACAGTAATTTACATGCCAAATACATAAAAGGGAAAAAAACACAGAAAATCATAGGATCCAAAACCCATTTTATAATTATTATATGTGCATTAAATTCCAACAGTTTAATGGCAATATATATGTATAGCTATCTATTTACAAACATATTTAAGGGTAAGCCTTTCTGAATTTCAGTACCTTTCGAATATTTCTCAAATCTGTACTGCCGCTTACCTTCATTACAGTTATTTGAAAAACTACTCTTTTTTCCCACCATACAAAGGTTTTTTAAAGATAAGCCTATTTCTTCCTTATTCATGAATCTCTAAGTCCTCATTCTGTTCCTATTACATGAGTGACCCTTAATATATGATTAGTAAATTAATGTTGTTCATTTAGTCTGGATTTTTTTATCACAAATAATACAACTTCTAATACAAATAAGCCTAAACCTTAATTAAGTAGGAAAGCAGGCTTGGAGATAAAGAATTTCTAGCCCCTTTATCTCAGAAAACAATCAAATCATGTATGAACACTATAGTTAAGACAACCTCACTTTTTTTTCTCCCTGCTTTTCAATGTGTGTGCATCTGTTTACCACATCTACCAAGGAATTCTAGTTCTAGTTCACAGCTGACACTAACATCTTTAAATTTTAAGCTCTACAAAGGACCTATTTACCCTCTCATCATGTAAGATGGCGCTGATGTAACGTCTTTGCCAATAATCCCTTGCACCATGCTGCGCACTGAACAAATGCTCAATAAAGAACTGTTGCTTAACAAATGCAACAGTCAATTTTCAAACTAGCGTCTTGAGTCACATCCGTTGTACTGCTTATTTGGTCCAATATAAAAGTTAAGTGCAATCTAGAGGTTTTACTTAAGAAGGGGAGCTAACCAACTCTTTGGAAGCTTTGTTCCCATGATTCCCTTTGCTTCAGGAACATTTTATGATGGATGACCACATTTTAACCTATGTACACCATACATGCCAATATTTTCTTCCCAATGAGAGCCACTGTGATGTCCACAAAGTCTTTAGTCTTCTCCAACTCTAAAGGTGGCCCCAGGAGCACCTGCTGTTTGGGAAGAGCCAGCCCAGCTGGCAGAGTGCTTGCACTCACTATGTGTGGGGAGGAGGCAGGGCCAGGAGGTGCTGGAGTTGGAATCTCTTACAAGAAACCTGCCACAGTTAGAGCAATAGTACTCATATTCTCCCCAAAACAATGCCTAAGGTGGCAGAGTTTCCAAGACAGACTCCTTTTCAGAAATAGATTGATCTGAGGAGAGGCACTTTTCTAATTTTAGAAACTCTTCAAGGTTCAGGCAGCTTTTGTTAGCGTCCTTTTTCAAAATAAAGCCGATCTTATTTCTCACCCTAAAGTTCTTCCAGGATTTGTTTTCTGGAACCCACTGAGTTTATTCTTACAAAAAAAAAAGAAAAAAAAAATTCCTCATTACCTGACAGTTCTCACCACCCTCCTCAAACATGGAATGGCCACTCCTGACTCTCTTTCAAACACGTCCAAGCTTGAGATCTCTGAGCAAAAGGGCTGAGTAGAGACATCAGTCACCAGGCTGCCTCAGAAAGAAGAAAAAGTTTTACATGAAAAAAAAACCCATAGCTCTGCTGTAATTCTGAGGGGAAAATGTCAGAACCTACTGGAGATTCCATGAGGAAAATTTACAGAGCAGAACAAGGAGTGAGATTTCTTCAGAGATCACCCCCAAGGAATTAGAGTCTTTGTGGAAAGGGTGGGTGGGGGTTTTGTTTCATTTTCCCTCACACCTCTGGACGTCAGCAGGCTCCCAAGCTGCTGGAGAGCTGCTCTACTCTCACAAGCCCACTCGCTGCTGCTAATACTGAACTGGGAGCTTCTTGAAAACAAAGCACCAGGTTGCAGCCCCCTCAGGGTCACTTTTCCTGACCATAGACCTGAGCCAAGACAGTGGGGCCCACATTGCTCGTCCATCCATCATGCGCCTACGCCCTCCCAGGAGCTTTATCCCTTCCGTTGTCATGTCACTGGTCCAAACACAAACATTCCCCAACTCTTACTCAGACTACAGTGGCCACAGGGGACTGGTGAAACTGGGGAATCTGTGTGATCCCAGAGCATGGACATTCTGGGTGGCCTGCCTTCCAGGAAAAGAGACAAAGGGGAGCAGAGCACCAGCTGTCCTTCATTCAGACTCTTCTCCCACGCCCCTCCCCCACCTGCTGCTGCACAGGTGCCCCAAGGGAAGATGATCCAGGGCTCACGGGAGAAGCTGCTTTTCCTCCATTGACGTGTCCACTACACAGAAGCTTCCACAGAGACTAGGTTCACATCTTTTCTCTTAAAGACCTGCAGTAGATCAAGGGGTGTTTGGACTGTGAGCTCCCTGGCTGCCAGCCCTCCTCAGTACTACTCACCTGGCTGCTCCAGTAAAGCAGGGTGCACACCCCAAAACAGAGGGATCAAACCTGCAAGAGCATTCCATGGGCAACTCAGGACCATCACACTTCTCCCTGGTATAGTCAGAGATAAACTTAGGATTCCAAGTGACAGGTCTGCAGCAAGATCCCATATCTCCTGGACTCAATCATGTTGCTTGGGGTGGGGCACAGAGGAGAGATTTGTGAACTAATCTGGGAGGCAAGGGAGCCTACATGGGCAGAACTGAAAGGAGAGTGCAGTGTGGGTCCCAGCTACAGTGCATTCACTGAGCACCCCTCCCTGCAAAGGAAAGCTGCACTTTCAGTCCAGGATGGGATCCTGGGGAGGGGAATCCAGAACACCATTGCTAGTGAGCTCAACTAGTCTGGGCTGTTGTTTATGCCCAGACATTGGAGAGAGATCCACGGAGCGGGGGAATGGGGAGAATGAACCCCATTCCCAACAGTTGGTGAGTCCCACTCAGATGGACCCTGCCCCATGAGCCGACTTTCTGGCCCTGGTGGGGCTGCTTTCCTGATGGCTTTTCCTGACCATCAGGATGTATTTTCCTGGCAATACAGTTCTTGTGCCCAACTTTCTGGAACCTGAAGGCAGGCTCTCCAGACCCAGCTCCACACGGTCTTGCTCCTCCCACCTCTGCTGTGGTGGATAAGTCCGCTGGGAGCTCCAGAACCCCACCTAACTCCTGGGGCATCCAAGTGCTTCTCCTAATCAACTAGAGCCAGTCATGGTTCCCAAAAACATCACATTGAAGCTGGCTCTTTCTTGGAAGCACCACCTACTAGCAGAGAGGACAACTTGTACAGCCCGTGAAAGCATTTACTGACTCATTTATACTGAGAATGGCTGACTCTCACCCACAAGCTGGACTTATTATTGTCTTACAGATTATAGGGCAACCCATATAATGCCCACTGTTAAGAAGACCACAGGACTGGGGAAATAAAAGATTTCAAAGACTCCATCTTCCCTTGTCAACTAGAGAGAGGAAATATGCTCAATTATCAAAAATAGCCCCACCACGACATCTAAAAATAACTAGCAATTGACAAAACCCCCACACTAAGGACATCTGTAACCAAGGTATCTGTTCAGAACCTAGAACCCATCAAAGTACCCACAAACAAAGCCAAAGGTTCTTTCCCTCTGTAGCACATACCCATTAGAGTAAGGGGGAAAAGAGCCTAATCTAAACAAAAACAAAAGAAATCCAAAAACAAGAAACAACAGCTGCTCCAGATGAGAAGGAATCAATATAAGAACTCTAGAAGTATGAAAAATTAGAGTGAAAGGACTCTCTCAAAAGGAGCGCACCAGCTGTCTAGTGATGGATCCTAATCAAAATGAAAATATTAAAATAACAGAATTCCATATACAGTTTGTAAGGAAGCTCAGAGAAATCCAAGAGTAAATTAAAAGCCAATTCAAAGAAATCAGAAAAACAACTCATGGAATGAATGAAAAATCTACTACAGAGATAGACATGTTTTTTAAAAAAAACCAAATAGAACTTCTAGATATGAAAAATTCATTTAGTAGCATTATTCACATGTCTCCTCATTTCAAATATAATCGTTTCTCTAAAATATATGTCTAAGGACACAATTTCAAATACTAACATACTATAGGCTGTGTTAGTATGTGAACGTCTAATACCAAACTATTTTCCAAAATCCAAGTTATAACTTATACTCCTACCAGCAGTATAAACACATTCAATGTGGATTTCTTCATAAATTCTCCCAACATTATATATTGTCTAATTTTTAAATATTTTTTTAATTTGGTGATAATATTTACTGTGCTTTTTAGTTTATATTTAGGTTTATTTTAAAAGGTAAAATTATTTGTGGTAAATTTTCTTGATTGTTAAACTAAACAAATATTTCATTTGCCAATTCTATAAATTATAGTTTCTGTTCTATAAAAGACCAATTTGCATATATTTTTATTTTTCATTATTTTTTAATTGGTGGATTATGGTATATTCCACTTACTAATTCTTTGCCATTTATGTATTTTGCAAATATATTCACCCAATGTGTGTCTTGTCTTTTCATTTACTTAGGGTGTCTTGAGAGGAATAAATCGTTCCTGATTTTAAACAAACCAAAAAAATTCATTGAAGTAAATTCCAAATCCAGTGGAAAGTTTTAATAGACTAGAACAAGCAGAAGAAATGGCTTCAGAGCTTGACCACAACTCTTTCAAATTAACTCAGTCAGTCAAAAATAAAGAACAAAGAATCAAGAGAAATGAACAAAGTCTACAAGAAATATGGGATTATGTAAAATGGACAAATATAAGAATCATAGGCATCCTTGAAGGTGAAGAAGAAAAAGCACAGGGCTAGAAAACCTATTTGAGGAAATACTTGAGAAACATTTCCCTGGTCTTACCAGAGACTCAGACATCCAGACAGAAAAAGCTCAAAGAACCTGGGAGATTCATTGCAAAAAGGGAATCACAAAGGCATATGGTCATTTGCCGTCAGACTAACCCAAGTCAACAAGAAAGAGGAACTCTGTGAGCAGTGAGGCAAAAACATCAAGTGTGTATAACTTACAAAGGCAAATCCATCAGACAAATGGCAGACTTCTCAATAGAAACCTTATAGGCCAGAAAGGAATAGGTTCCTATCTTTATTCTCCATAAACAGAGTAACTACCAGCCAAGAATTTTATGCCCTACTAAATTAAGTTTCAGAACTGATGGAGAAATAAAGACTGTTGCAGACAAGTAAACACTAAGGGAGTTTGTCACTATAAGACTTTCCCTACAGGAAATATTCAAAACTGCATTACACAAGGAACAGCATAATAGACACCCACCAGTGTAAAAACATCCAAAATTTAAATTTAACAGCTCTAATAAAACAATGGCACAAAGGGAAAACAAAACAACAAGGTACAATGTAACATGTTGAACAGAACAGCATCCCACTTATTGATGATACATGTATTAACAGGCACCACGAACCATCTGAATGCCCCACTTAAAAGAAGGAGAGTAGCTAAACGGATGACAAAACACAACTCAAATATTTTCTGCTTCAAAGAGACACATCTATACCACCATAACTCACACAAACTCAAGGAAATGGGATGGAAAAAAAATATTCCACACAAACGGAAACCAAAAGTGAGCAGGTATAGGCATTCGCATATCAGATGAAATAGGCTTTATATCAATATTTTTTTAAAAAAAGACAAAGATGGTCATTATAAAATGGTAAACGATTCAACAAGAAGAGATAAAAAGCCTAAATATATATACACCTAACATAGGAGCACCAAGATTCATAAAGCAAATTCTCCTACATCTAAGCAAACAAAACAAAACTAAAACAAAAAAGTGGCATCTTAATAGCAAAGGAAGCAATCGACAGAGTAAAGAGACAACCTCCAGGATGAGAGAAGATAGATGCAAACTAAACATCTGATAAGGGGTTACTATCCAAAATATGTAAGGAGCTCGAACACACTGAACGATAAGAAAACAAATAACCTGATTTTAAAATGGCCAAAGGATCTGAGTAGACATTTCTCAAAAGACGGCACACAGATAGCCAAGACAGGTATATAAATAAATGCTCAACACCATCAGTCATTATAAAAATGCAAATTAAAACCACAATGAGTTATCACCACACACCTATTAGAAAAGCTATCAAAAAGACAAAAGATAACAAGTATTGGCAAAGAATGGAGAAAGGAAACCCTCACATACTATTGATGGAAATGTCAATTAGATTAGCCGTTATGAAAAACAGTGTGGAATTTCCTCAAAAAATTAAAAATATAACTACCATATGATCCAGCAACCCCATTGCTAGGTATATATCCAAAGGAAAAGAAATCAGTAGCATGTGAAAGAGACAGCTGCATTCCTATGTTAATTGCAGCATTATTCCCAATAGCCCATGCATGCAATCAACATAATGTGCTCATCAATAGGCAAATTGATTAAAAAATATATGACATACATACAGAATGGAACACTATTCTGTCATTTAAAAAGAAGGAAACCCTGTTATTCGCAATAACATGGATGAACCTGTAGGACACTATTTTAAGTGTATTGCAACAACATAGGGTCTCGCTCCTGTTCAGCCAGATACAGAAAGATGAATACAGTGTGATCTCACATATATGGGGAATCTAAAAAGGTTGATCTCATAGAAGGAGAGAGTAGAATGGTCCTTACCAAAGGCTGAAATGGTTGGGCAGGAGAGAGGGAAGGAAAAAAGGGAAGATGTTTGTCTAAGAATACGAAATACCAGATGGGAGAAGAATGTTCAAGAGATCTATTGTACAACATCATGACCATAGTTAACAATATATTGCATTCTGAAAAATTCTAAGAGAATGGATGAAATGTTTTTGTGTTCTCACCACAAAAATGAGAACTTTGTGAGGTAGTGCATATGTTAATTAGCTGAAGTTAGTTATTCCAAGATGTATCCATCCAAATAAAACCGTATGCATGGTAAATACATACCACTTTATCTGTCAAATTAAAAAGTAAATAGACAAAAACAACCCAAAAAAGAAATTATCCAATCAGTCTTTCTATGAAAAAATATACTCCACAGCTCTCAGATATCATTAGCTACAAATATGCAAACTCACATGGACCTAATCAGACAACCTCAGTGTATTAGCAATTTTTACTAAATTGCCAGCAAGAGGAAAATACCACTTTTCTCCACTGTCATCACCTCACCACATGCTCGCAAGTCATAGTTGAGTCAGCTCTAAAGCATCCACCCTCTTGTATTTAAAGAAAAGTAATTGAAATTTCATTATTAAACGTCAGATCAGAAGCTCTACCCTGGTTTCGAGCAGATTGCCTTCAGAAGCAGATGAATAGCTGAGCCTGCTGCATGGTGATAGTGACGCATTTGAATAACTAATTTGAGAGAGGAGATATGAGGTCACTGAAGAGGAAGCTGTAAATAAGATTATCACCATGAGGATCTTTCCATGCACTGACAGCTACAGATACAAAGCAATCACATCTAGCTCCATCTCCTATGTTGAGACCACTGGCACCACCAGCAAAGCACAGATGCACACCAGCAGGTGCAGGGATGATTTCCTGAGCCACATGATGGCTGTTTGGAAACAGTATTGGGCCCATCCCACACTGGAATTGTACATCTGTCATATATCCAGCATTTCGTTATGGAAAAATCTTTGCATTCATTTAACCCCTTTGGTGGTACATTCATTTATCTGGGCTAAATATTTCATGAATATTCATTAGTGTACCTTATTTGCATAGTCACTAAGCTATTAGGCACTGTAGCCAATATTCTATAGCATAATTCTGTATTAGTCATCATTCATGTACAACCACATACCACGATGATTGATGTTCATAAAGACCCTAAAGTATTATGTGATTCTGAAGTCCCTTCTAAATCAAAGGAAGTAGATTCATCTCCAAATAAATTTCAACTGAAAATTAAAATGGTAATGAGATACCATTGCTGGTCTATTAGATTGGCAAAGATTAAGAGAAATGAAGGAAGTATGGGAAAATGAATCCCCTAAACGCTGCTTAGGAAATGTAAACTATTACATAGTACCAAGTTTTTGGAGAAAAGTTTATCAAGATCTGTTAAAGGAATTACAAATAAATAAGCAGACACAGCTGTAATCCTAGCACTCTGGGAGGCCAAGGTGGATAGATTGCTTGAGCTCAGGAGTTCAAGAGTACCCTGAATAGGAGCGAGACCCCATCTAAAAATAGAAATATAGCCACGTGTGGTGGTACATGCCTGTAGACCCAACTATTCAAGAGGGTGAGGCAAGAGGATCAGTTGCACCCAAGAGTTTTTAAGGTTGCTATGAACTATGACACTACAGCACTCTACCAAGGGCAATAGAGTGAGACTCTGTCTTTAAAAAAAAAAAAATTACAAATAATAGCTAACGTTCATATGACATATGTAATTCTTATTATAAGTCATATAGTATTTTAAGTGTTTTTCACTTACTAACTAATCCTGAAAAGATCCCTATGAAATAAGAATTACTGTTACCCCCATTTTAAAAATGAAGAAACTGAATCTCGGGGAGATGAATTAGCCTATATAAGCTCACATAGCTAGGAAATGGCAGCACCAGGATTTGAAAATAGAAAATCCATTTTCAAGAGTCTGTGAACCTAATAGTCACATTACATTGCATAATATTGCATCTCAAAACAAACAGTCCTCAAACTCCAATTGCTCTTCTAGGAACTCATATAAAAGACATATACAGAAGTTTATGTATAGGATATTCATTATAGCATTAATAATAATTATTATGTTTGAAGGATCTAAATATTCAATTGTGAAAGATTGTAGCATATCTGTGTGACAAACTTCTACTGGCCACTTTTGAGTGTGAATTTTAATGAAACAGAACATGATTATGCATAGTGAGACCTTGTGCACTCACTCTCCATCACCACCTTTCCTTGCTCTACCCCGTGCCCTAAGAGGCTAACCCCCGTGAACCCCATCACCCGGGTTCTCATCAGGGCTGGCTTCCAGCGGATTCTGCCAACAGGAAGACCAGGAGGCTAGAATGGGAAGAGAGAAAGAGGAGTTGGAGGTCAGGTTATGTCTTTTTCTAGCCTGGCCCTGTGGTGATGGCCGTGGTTGCCCCCCTTTCTGGACTATGGCTCCTGCTGTGACACCCTCCACCAGGATCCCAGCTTTCACTGCGCTCCAATGACATATTTATCCAAGATTCCCTCCCACTGTAAGTTTCCAAGGGCTTGACCTCCCCTGTAAGCTCCTGTAGGCCTCCTCACATTTAGGCAAGCTGTCCCTTCATTGAGGCTCCTTAGTAGAACTGACTGGAATTCTGTTGCTTACAGAGACACCAGAGGTGAAGGATGGAGAGAGGACCAGACATATATTTCAGCTTTAAAAAAAAAAAAATCTGATAGAATATGTAAGAAAATATTGCCATTGTTTACCTTTAGGGGGTAAGATTAGGAGGAGGGATTTATTTTCATATTTTACATAGACTTCAGGAAACAAATTTATTCAAATTCTGGTTGAAAAACTTAAACTGTTTTGCACACCTAGAAAAATGTCACATTGTCATTTATAAAATAAACGCTGTCTACCTCTTCAGGATTTATGAGTATTAACTTAGATAGTCCATGTAGAGACTTCCGTGCATAGAAGGCATTCTATTCACACAGTGTCTTTTTACAACTCCTGTATACCTGATTGGTAAAACTGTAGGACATGGTAAAGGTATTTATGCAAAAATTCTGCATGCCGGGTAAGGGTATATTTTGAAATTGCACAAAGAAAGACAAAAGCTTTTACACAGAGTAGTGACCTGAAATATTTTTGATAATCTGTTGAAATGACCATATATCTACCCATTAAATTATCATATAAATGTAGGTATAAAATTAAAGGAAGAGAAAGCCACTCTCAGTTTGCAGAGATAGCCAGGATCTAGTTCTACAGAGAAGCAAACAGAATTTTCTTCCAAGAATTCCTAACGCCATTTCCCAGAAACTTATGTATTCTTGATGGGTATTAACTTGTAAGGTTGTTCACAATGAAGGTAAAAAAGCGCATTCCAATGCTTTCATGAGACACAATCCCCCTTTTGACAATAAACAAAATTTGAATTTCTCTTTGGAGCTATTCACAGTCAGACTTGCAAGCTGTTGGTCTTCTTGGTTCCGTAGCTCATGTGTGATTTACAATCCTCATTCCCACACTTTCTCCATGACTCCCTATTCCAATCAGTGCAAGGTGACTTAAAGACTGGCGATATGTATAGCTCAAAAAGGCCAACCATGTGGATGGTAATTGTTTCCATTACTCTTACCAAAAATAAGTGACTGGATAAAATAATCAAAAGTTTCATGTTAAAAGCAAATAAAATGAATGAGAAGCATTGCAAACTGAAGGTTTAAAAGGAGCCGACACCACTGAAACGTCTGAAGCCAGACAGGGTCTCAGGAGTTCACAAGTTCATTCATGACAGGAAACTGAAGGAAATGTGCTCAGACTTGCTGTCAGGTTAAAGAATATCACTGAAACCTTGCAAAAATGATGTATGTTCCCATTCAAACATACCAAAAGCTATTGAACTTAATTTCCTTTTTAAACGTGGACTTTGTTACCTCAATTTGCAATCCTCCATGGCTGAAGGGTGAGGAAATGCTGTAACCCACCGAGCATTTTTGGTTCAATGATAAATGTATTCATAAGCAGCAAACTTTTCCCATAAACACATATTTATGTGTAAGATTTCAAGGAGACTGCCATTTCAAAGTTCTCATTTCTCTTTGTTTGCCTGTTCAAGAATCCAGCCGTCTTCCCATCCTACCTGTCTCCTACCTCATCCTGTGCCAGACAACTTTGTGCAGCTCTCCTAAAATCGTCTATCACATTTATCTGGGCCACCAAAATTGAATCCCATTATTGCTCTTCCTGAATCATTTTATGTAAGTGCTTTGATTTTTGCAGCCATTTTTAGTCTAATACTGTGCAGCTGATTTGTTATCCTGGCTTGAATTAAATTTGCAATATCAACCAAACTCAGCTCAGCAGCAGGACACCCGGCTGCAGCACCCAAGACCTTCACACTTCACTTAATTCACTGTCAGGGGAACAGCTCATCCACAAAATAAAAGTCATACATTGCTTCCAGGCTGATTTCTAAATACATTCACCAGGGAAAAATGCACATCAGCATCAACTCTTTTATCTGGCAATTGGTAAAGATGAAACTCTTCCAAAGTCAGGGTAAGATGAGGAATCTATTTGAACTATCTTCTTTTCCTGTGTTATTTTTTTTCTTGCTTAAAATCAGTAGAAGAAAAGGTAGGGCAACATGGAAAATTCCCACACATTATGAAATATATAGTGTGAATCCCTATCCACACTTAAAGATACACACCCTATGTTCATGTACCTTATAACATCTTCCTTACATATTACTGCAGAAGATAACACACAGTTCAGCCTCTAGCAGTTCAATGACTTATAAGTAACTAACTGTCAGTTGGATGAAACCATTCTTCTCTAATTATCTCTTAATGTGCTTTGGAGACTATCAGAAGAAAGAAGTCACAGGACAGAATAGGAACGTAATTTGATGAATTCTAATTATCGCTGTCATGACTGATTGTTTTTCCCCCAGTTGCATAAGCTGAATCCTAGCTAGTTTCTGTCACTTCTAAGGTGTGTGTAGTAACATGGCACGTACTCCAACGAGAGGCCAGGCCCATGTTGACCAACTACAAGCAAAAGGAACTCTAGTCCTAGAAAAAAAATAATAATAAAAGGTGTAATTGCTTGTGCTCAAGGAGAATTTTTCTTTGTAAAAATTGCAAGACAAAAACCATAAATTTAGCTTTCTTCAATTCCTAATGGAAAAGCAAACATGTTAACTCCAAGGTCCACTATGAAAGGATACTTTAGCACCATCATTTATTTCTCCCTCTCTTTAATGCAGGGTTACATTAAGCCAAGAAGATATATTGACTATTTGGTGCCAATTCACTGCTTCCCTTTTGTAATTTTCCCTAGACCATGTTCACCTTCTGCTACCCTTACCTGGTTTCTTCAGCTGTTCAATTAATATTCTTAAATGACTTGGGACAGTCTAATATCACAGATAGAAGATACCTATTTACCCAGTGAGTGAATGTTATGGTTGCAAATTATTATTAAATCAGGAAAAATTAGGGTGGAAACTATTTAATACTTCACAGAAGCAACCCCAGTAACTCAATTTCCAGAAAAACCCTGCTAGTTATTAACATACAGCGTGCTTGCTTTTATTTGAATCACAGTAGTTTGTACACTTGCTTAGAGCTTATAAAGTTTGGGAATATCCAGCATACTCTCATTGTTTTCTGTTTTCTATTTGGTATCCCTATATTTGTTGCTATTGCTTTATCCTAATGGCCAAGTTGAAAATGGGAAAAAATGACTCAAGGTTTTAGCTACCTTTAATGTCTCTACTTCCACGGATCTTGTCTATTCACATTCCTTGGAAGCTGCCACCCACGCACACTTCAGACCCTCACAGTGCTGTTAAGTGAGTAAGTGAATACGTGAGATGGTCAGAAATTATTTTTCTGAAAGCATTCATTGAGAAAAGCTTTCTACTGTGCCATGTACTATTAAGGTTCTGTTTTTAACTTCAGATTGCATTAAAAATCATTCAAAAACCCTATGCTTTATTTTTATCCTTTCTATCACAGGCAAATATTACAGAGAGAGCTGGTTGCTACATATATAACACAACTGTCAAAAATGGAAACAGGCTCCAAAAAGCTGGTAGTGGATCTGTGTCCATATTCCAGCCCCGGTGACAATGCTCTCCTGCTGCCATGTCTTTTTCTACTGGGCTGCTGAGCCCTCACAACCTACTTACTGCATTCTGCTATATACCCCCAAACCTAGGTGACCAGGGTTTCACAGGACATTTATTTTAACTCAAGGTTAAATATAAATATTTCCAAGTTGACCAAGTAGCTCAGATCTGGTTTGAGCCTAAATTGGTGCAGTCTTGGAGAGTATTTTGTCTAAAAGGTGATATATAAAGAGATGGGGGGGTGCATGCATACATGTGCACAGACAGTGCCTCAAGGAAGCATGTATAAACCAAATGCCACTGTGTTTTGCAAAATATTTGAAAACTATATCATGATCAACATTCATTGGCAAATGACTTACCTAAAACATCAGAGATTATTAAATGTTTTTTCTCCTTTGTCTCTTGTGATCATGTACAATCTACCATGAGAATATTCCTCATTTCACTCTAAAATGTCCAAGGGCCCTGATTGCACATCTACCAGGACTGATGATAACAAAGAATCTGTAATATCACAACATTATCTCCCACACCTACTCTACTTCATTCTAATTCTGTAGTTTCAATTTATAAATGATGCCATGTCAATATGGGAAAACATTGAAATATGAGTGCTTTAAAAAATATGGAAAAATAAATCGATTTTTAAAATTAATAATTCCTCTTGTGTTGAATGTGGGTAAAACAACATTAAGTTATAAGAAAAAATAAAAATTTAGAAAGATACAGAACTTGTATTACTCCAAAATTGTACTTAAGAACTTACTTCACTTTGAAAAAAACAATATTAGAAACTATGGAGTGAGAATCATGACTTACTCAAAAAATCCGAACTTCAATCAATAGAGATATAGTGATAGAAAAAATTGACGATACAACAAGAAATTGCTTAATGAACCAGTGTGCACATGAACATTTGTGAATATGCAGGTGGAATGAAGTAAATTGTTTGAGGCATTTATCATCACTTTTGGTGTATCTGGCTTTTTTTCAATGAGCTAATCAACTTTGGGTATTGATAAGAGGGCTCTGCTATATGTAAGAGACATTTTAAAATCATATAACATGTATTGGCTTCTCTTCTTCCACTCTTTTACATCAAAGATTCCAAATCTAAAACTATTTCAGGAAATAAAATTCTAACCTAGACCAATCAAATTCATGACAATGTTTTTGCCATTGTACTAGTGAGTAGAGACACCACCAAATTACATCTCTACACTTACGATGGCACCCCGTTCTTTAGATTGTTTTGCTTCCAGCCAACCACAAATCTTAACTCTCTTTCATCATCAGAACAAGCCCTGTGGCTTTTGTCCTACTCTCCTGCCCTTCTTGTTCTCCCACCAGTGCAGCCAGAATGCAAATAAGACCATGAGAAGGCATAAGCATCTGTTTCTTTGGCTTCAGCTTCCAATTCTCTTCTTCTTTACCTGTGGTCAAAACAGAATTGGGCCCAAGCTACTCGGCAGACCTGGCATCTTGCTTTCCTTCAAATCTGTATGCTGTCTCTCACTGGTAAGTCAGGTCCTTGCCTGGGGAGACCCCAGGCCAGCAACCTATACCACCCAGGCTCTAGGCATGTGGTCAAATGCTTTTGCTTATTCTGCCTTTGTTTTCTGTAGTAGAAACAGATATGTCTATTTTTCCACTGAGGTGATAAATTCCAATTTTAAATTTTGAGAGTAAAGGAAAACAGCCAAAGAGCTCTATCTTTGGCTTTGTTACAGTGATTCTTAGGCTCACCAAGTACAGAAACAGAAACCCCTAGACTTGACTAGTAGACTCCCACAAGGAAGATGAAGGCCAATGGCAACCTGATAATAAAGTCATTTTACCTTGGCTCTGGGGGATAAAGATGTCCCCTAGGATAAAGAAGGTATACAAAAGTAGTAAGCTCAAGAAAAGAAAAGATCTTCATGCTACCTTTGCCAATCCCACTCACAATGTATGAATATTATTTCTTAAAACAACCTCAGTGATTATAACCACCAATAATACACAGATTATACTTCATGACTTTTAGTAAAATTAGCAATACCCTACCTGGGGTTTCTCATCCTGTTCATCAATAGATTATGAAAAGCATCCATAATGCTGTTCAAAATAACAAGAAATAAATCATTGATGAATAATGTTCCAACATGTTAATCTTCTAAAATTAAACTGCTCTCAAAATGTTATCACTAGTATGAGGAATCTAAAACTCAAACTTTAGAGGGATTTTTTTTTTATTATTATTTTAATACAACTATGGTTTTATTTACTTCCTGAGGTAACTATTACATTGTTTGCAAAGCTGACAGATTTTGAACATTACTACAGGGCCATTCTAGCACTTTAAAAATTTTTACAAAATTCACCACTTTGAACACTGGAGTATGACAATCAGATATCACACATTTCTTTTTTTTGCAGTTTTGGCCAGTGCTGGGCTTGAACCCACCACTCCTGGCATATGGGGCCAGCACTCTACTCCTTGAGCCACAGGCGCTGCCCCAGATATCACACATTTCTTAAATTGCCTTTATTGAGGAATGCCAAGGTAACAGATACTGTGCTAAGCCCCTCATACATTGATTTAATTCATACATCAAACAAATGACCATTTAAAATATGTATACAAGAAGACAAAAGCATTTCTGTAAGTTTTCAGTAAGTTGACGAAGATTTCAAGCAGTTAAGAGGTACAGGTGAGAGTCAAACCCAGGTCATCCGGCTCCCAGAGGGGAGATTACAGATTGCATACCACTGTAATCATCTACAGCACACAATTAATTCAAACAAAGTTTTCTTTTTCCCTACACGCATGTGCAAGGTGAAGAAGTAAGCATGCCATCAAAAAAGTTATAATTTAGTTAGGGAAAAATGTAAGCCATTAATGATTCAAAATGAGACTCAATTGAAAATGGCTTTAAGAAAAAATGTTAGTTTACTCTCAATCTTTTTCTCAATAAAGTATTTGCAAAAGTTTATAAGAACTGCTCTAGTTTGGATATTTGACCCCTCCAAATGTCATGTTGAAATTTGATCCCCAATGTTGAAGGTGAGGCTGAGTGGATAGCAGCGTTTGGGTCATGGGGGGGTTCCATGGGGAGGTGGATCCTTCATGAATGGTTTGGTGGTGTCAAAGTCATGGTAATGAGTTAGTTCTTCCTCTGTTAGTTCCCCTCCAAGAGCTGGTTGTTAAAAACAGCCTGGCACCTCCCCTCTCTCTTTTTCTTCCTCTCCCTGGCCTCATGATCTCTGTGCATGCCAGCTCTGCTCCACCATCTGCCATGAAGGGAAACAGCCTAAAGTCCTCCCTAGAAGCAGATGCTGGAGCACTCTTTCTTGTACAACCTGCAGAACTGTGAGCCAAATATGACCCTTTAAAAAATAAGTTACCCAGCTTCCAGGAGTTCTTTACAGAAACACAAAAGAACTAAGACAAGAACCTATATAAAAAACAAGTACACACTAAGAAATAGAGAAAATGCCCAATCAGAATAGAAGCTCCAAATTAAGAACACTACAAACAAAAGGTTTAATGCAGTTATCAAACTTCATTAAAGTGAAATTCGTGGTAACCAAAAAAGAAAAATGATCATCTACATGACTGCCTTTATCCGTAAAGAGAAAACGTCACCTCCACAAAAAGGCAAAGTTTCTACAGGCCTCTACATCTCAAAGAATTTTATGGCATTAGAGATGTTTTTATTGCACTTCAGAGAATCACAGAATCCTTAATGAGAGTTAGGTATGATTTCAAAAGAAAAAAGAAGTATGGTCGAGGTCATCCTGGATGGAATGAAAAGCAGTTTAATAGCATGAAAGTATGAAATCCTTTTGTGAGATTGAGGAATGGTGAGTAGACTGACATGGCTGGAACAGTGTTTCCTAAGTAATCTTCTGTGGAATGCTCACTGAATGATCCAAAAAAACAGTTTTCATTATAAAAATAAGTTTGAAATGCTGAATTAAGAAAACTAATAACTGGAGCTTTCCTTTGCTTTTTTCATGTTTCTTTCTGTTTTTTTTGGGGGGGGGGGTGCTATATAAAATAGGTTGTACCAGACTAACCTATGTCAGAAACAAATGAAAAACAATACCAAATAATACATATAAAACTCCTAGAACACATTGGGGAAAAAAAAAAAAGGCACCAAGACCTAAGAGGCCAACCTCCTAAAAGGAAGAAAGTAAGTAAATAGAGGGGGGGCCCTATCTCAGCCTTGTGCTTTGTTCCTCTGAGGAATTTGCTACTTTACAATTTAAAGCACAGAAACCAAAACAGAGAGCAGTGTCTCCAGACTAGAGAGACAAAAATAGGAGTTCAGAGATGGCGACCACAGCCTGAACTTGAGAGCCTGAGATACCAAACCAAAGGGAACCATGCACTATTGACCCCAAAGTTCTTTGTGCAACTTCCACCTGAACTCAGGGGCTGACTCTTTAGTGGTATGGGATGAGGTGAAAGAAAGAAAGTTGTTGCTAATATGTTTAGTTTAAAAGCCAAGTAGAGATTTTGGCAGTCTGGAGGAAAAGAGATTTGAATTACAGAGTCTATCTTCAAAGAAGGATCCTGAGGAAAAAATCCAGGCTTCTGTTGAGACCTCTGAAGGACTAAACTCATAGAAAAGGACAAAACTAAAGTTGGGGCTCAACTGTAGCAAGGGGATGCTCTTTTTTTGTTGGGTTTTTTTTTTTTTTTTGCAGTTTTTGGCCAGGGCTGGGTTTAAACCCGCCACCTTCGGCATATGGGCTGGCGCCCTACTCCTTTGAGCCACAGGCACCTCCTGCAAGGGGATACTCTTATATTTCAACTGCCTTATAGAAGAAAATTAAATTCTTTCTTGGGGAAGATAACATAGTCCAGAGCTTCTAAAAATTTTCATACAAGCGTCTGCCATTCATTCAACCATGAGCTTCACTTAACATGATGAAGGTCACTAGGCAATGTAATGACATTTGTAAAGTGCCAAAAGAAAATAACCACCAAGCTATTATTCTATACCCAGGGGAAAGAATACCTTTCATTAATATACACAACAGTTATAGCACAAATGAAGGAACGTGGTTGTAGATGGAATAAAGTGTGCTATAATTCCAGGATCATTTTGGAGCTGAAAATATATTAATTTAAAAATATACCAAAACATTAATGATATATAATGTAAATGAGGTGTTGAAATAAACAATATAGTTTTAAATAGCCCATAGGTCAACAAAATAGCAATTAAAACAGAAAATATTTCTAATTAAATGGTAATAAGACCTAGCAAAATTCATGGAATATAAGCTAAATTAGTTGCTATAAAAATATAGTATTATAAGACTGTTTAAGGGGAAAAAAAGCATAAATTATAAATATGAAGAATGAAAAAAGGAGGCATCACTACAGAATCAACATATAACTTTAAGAAATGTACTCTCAAAAAAAAAAAGAAAAGGAAAGAAAAGAAAAGAAAAGAAAAGAAAAGAAAAGAAAAGAAAAGAAAAGAAAAGAAAGATGCTCTCCTTCTATGGCATCTATTATTATCACTTAATCCAAATCTGGAATTCTATAGTTAGGAAATATAAGGTACAGAAGGTATAGCATGAGAAGTTTTACAAATAAGTGCTTAGAGAGGATACTTGAAAGTTTGTCTTACAATTACATTTGCATAGCAATGATCAGTTTTTATCTATGTGAATTTTTATTTGGGATGGCTTGAGTCTATACTTGCAAAGGAAGAATCATGTTTTAACTTAGTATGTTTATTTAGGAATGGTTAGGGAAGGGGATGACAACAATTTGGGGAAGTCAAAAGCTCCTCATCTAACTACTCCCCTTGTCTCAGCATGAGAGTTAGTTTGTAGTGTTGTAACAAAAACTTCTGTGAAATCATCCACTTCACATATGTTGCTGTCTGTCACCAAAGTGTCAAATATAATAGTAGTCATATGCAAATATTTTGACTCCAAATGGCTTTACTTAAAAAAATAAGCACAAAAAGGCAGGTGAATACATCAGGAGTTACATATGACATACATACTGTTATTGGCTTCTATATGAAATGCTATCATGGGTAAACTGTTATTATGGGTAAATGGCTACCATGCTATGATAAACTGAATAATGCCCTGCTATATAGCCATACCCTAATCCCAGGCATCCATGAATGTCATTTTACATGGCAAAAGGGGCTTTGCTGATATGATCAAAATAAGGATCTTGACTCAGCGCCCGTAGCACAACGGTTACCGCAGCAGCCACATACACCAAGGGTGGGTGGGCTCGAACCCAGCCTGGGCCAGCTAAACAACAAGGACAACTGCAACAAAAAATAGCCAGGCATTGTGGCAGGCACCTACAGTTTCAGCTACTTGGGAGGCTGAGGCAAGAGAATTGCTTAAGCCCAAGAGTTCCAGGTTGCTTTGAGCTGTGACACTACAGCACTCTACCAAGGGCAACATAGTGAGACTGTCTCAAAAAAATAAATAAATAAATAAAAAATAAGGCTCTTAAAATGAGGAGATTATCTTGAAATATCTGGGTGGGCTCAGTATAATCACAATGGTCTTCATAAGAGAGACACAGAAGTGAGGGTCACAGGTGGTGATGTGATGACAGAAGCAGACACTGGAGTGATGTACTTTGGAGCTGGAAAAGGGACCATCACCAAGGAATGCAGACAGCCCTTACCAAGGAACGCAGAATGCCATCACCAAGGAATGCAGAATGCCATCACCAAGGAATGCAGACAGCCCTCACTGAGGAATGCAAACAGCCCTCACCGAGGAACGCAGACAGCCCTTAGAACTGAAAAGGGCAAGAAAATGGACCCTCTCCTCAGAGCATCAAAAAGGAACCAGACCTTGACACCATGACACCTTCAGCCCAGTGAAACTAATTTTGGACTTCTGAGTTCCAGAACCATATGAGTACAAATCAATGATTCTTTAAGCCATTAAGTCTGTGATAATTTTTACAGCAGATACAGTAAACTATTACAGAACCCTAGTAAAATGGTTAGCAAACCAGACGTACACCAGACCAATCTGGGCAATTTGTTAAAAATATAGATCGTTGGTACCCATTTCTAGAAATTCTGATTCTCTAAATCTGTGATGAGGCACAGAAATCCAAGTTTTTAAAGAAGTTTCTCAGATGACTATTGTGCTGCAAACCAGGGTACTTACCAAAAAACGGGTGTTTGGCAACGACTCACTGCCTGAATTAGTTTCCTGCAACAGAAATGTATTCTCTCCCCAATCAGGAGACCCTAAGTCTGAAATGAGTTTCGCTGCGTCTAACCGTCCACAGGGCCATGCTCCCTGCAGAGGCAGTGGGAGAGCATTTGTTCCCGTCTTGTAGTTTCTGGTGGCCGCTGGTGCTGCTTCCTTTGTGGCCAATCACTCCTGTTTCTGCTTCTGTGATCACATTTCCCCCTTCTGTGTCTCAACTCTCCTCTCGCTTATAAAGATACTCAGAATTATGCAGATAATCCAGGATAATCTCCTCATCTTAAAAGCTTCAGTTGGATCACCTTTACAAACACCCTTTTTCCTTATAAAGGGACATTTACAGGTTCCATGAATTAGGATCTGATATCTTGACTTGGCCATTATTTCATTACTATAGGCTTTGGTGACCTTGGAGGCTATTTAAGGATTAATCCAGTGCAGCTGACACAAACGTGCCAAAAATACAAGACTAAAGTCTTTTTATATGCATATCCTTTTTGTCCCTTTACAAATTATAATTGTGCTATTTAAAAAAAAAAAAAAAAACAGTCTCATTAGACTATTCTGATGATTGATGAGGCTATGAGAAGCTGGGAATTGGGGGATTGTCGGATGAAGTGGGTTCCTACAACTCAACAGCACTTTTCTTATGAGGCTCTATGCCCCCTTTAAAAATTGGCTTTCCATGGAGGTGCTTCTGAACATAAAAGTATTTTCAATAAAGGAATCTATATTAAAAAGTTTCTGTTACAGAGAATTTTATGGCATGTGACAACAGATTACAAAAAAATGTTGGTTAGAAAGTTGTCTTTATGCAAAGTATATTTCAAATTTAAATAAATTCAGCATTCCTTTTCCTTCACTTTTACCTGAAGGCAATCAAGAAATTTAGACTCCATGGTTCATAGATAAGAGCGTGTCTCTGTCTGGGACTTGCTGGCTTTTTAAGTCACTTCAGGTAGATAATCCAGAAGAGAGATCAGCTAGAAATCGCAAGAAGCAAACAACAGAATTCAGATTATTGCCTTGGAAATGTGTTTAGTGTGATGATGACCCATAGAAATAATAATTAGTATAATTTTATTTTCAGAACATACCCCCTTTCTTTCAGAAAGGGCAAGTACACATTCTAACATTTTTAACATCTCTAAGCAGTGGGGCTTAAGACCTTTCCCAAGTGTAAAATGGTATCCTTTCTTCAAAAGTACATATTTGTATCTTGTTCCCTAAAACACCATTTATAGCTCCATTTCCTTTTACTATTCCCTACACAAAATCTAAATAACCATGCCCTTAAAATAATCTATAGCTTGGCTCTCAACAATCTAATTTTCTCTTTAGCAGGCCATTATTCCACCCTAAAGAGCTTTAAGAAAGCAAACAAA
Source organism: Loris lydekkerianus (assembly GCA_963574355.1). Lineage (NCBI taxonomy): Eukaryota > Metazoa > Chordata > Mammalia > Primates > Lorisidae > Loris > Loris lydekkerianus. The sequence goes on from CAUYPK010157376.1 coordinate 23,503, forward strand.
AATAACTTTCTAATTCATCTCACCTGCCTATGACACACTGTTATTTTATTATTAAAACATATTAAAACATTCCACAGCGTGCCCACAAGGTATTATTCACGAGTTTGACTTCACTCGGTAGTCCTGGCCCAAAATGCGGCTCTAAACTAATCTGCCGGCCTGTGTCCTTTAAAATCCTCAGAACAATAGAGAACGGAGTTGGCTAAGAACCGCCTCATCAGAATGTCGGCAGCAGCCTGCTAAAATGCAGATTCCAAGGCACCACCTCCGCCCTACTAAATATGATTTCTGGAAAAATAACTTGGGAAAATTATTAACTTGGGAAAGTTATTTCTGGAAAAATAACTCGCACTTTTCACAAACATGCCACCTCAGTCTTTTGCAAAGCAGAGCCTGGGGCCCCTAATAAACTTGAATATGACCAGAAAGGTCCAACACTTTGCATCTCTTCTGCTCACAACACTCAGGCCCTGTTCTGAGGAAATACAGTCGATTCAGTGACCGCCATGAGGTCTCCCATCATCCACTTACCACTCAGTGACTACGACACATCCACAGCATCTTCCCTGCTGATTCCATTTTTGTTTTCTTAAATTCCTATTTTTATTCCAGCCTTACTCCTCCCTTTTGCATCACTTCCCAGAGACATCTACCCTTACTCTTCATTATTTCCATGTCCAGATCTATTTCTAGAGTCTTCTCCATAACCTCCTTATCCCAGTCCAGAAACCTCTTCCAGAAAAGCCAGGAAGGTGGTTAGGCAAGGAAAAAAAATCAAATTTCTAGAGGCTATGTTATTCAGAAACCTTTTTTTTTTTTTTTTTCACAAATGGAACAAGCAGAAGTAGCAATTTACCTGTTGTGAACATATTTTGGACCACAAAACACACCAGCAGGACCTAATTTCCCTTTGGTTAGCATAATAGAGAAGGCTAATTACAAGGGATTATTCTTAGGGGAAGAAAAATCTAGTTCTGTGTTGTATGACACAGGGAACCTCGAGCTAGCTGTAGAGATTTTTAGTTGATACAACAGCATGAGGGCAATTAAATCTTGTTCCGTGTTACGGAGAAGAAATATTTTTTCCAAAAGGAGTTTAATTTGTCCTCCGGGGACACAACTCTACACAAAACGCCATTGAAGAGTGGTTGCTGTTTCTGCCCTTTGCACAAAAAAATACTGTAAGCTCTTGGGCAAGACACTGTGAAAGAAAACCCAGTTGTAACTGGGACAGGAAACACACTTTGCCTTTAACACTAAGTAAAACTCCTGTGTTCAGACAGGCTTGGTGAAGTGCTTCGCAGCAGAATGTTGTTGGCCAATTTACATGGCATGTGGAGTTGAAGTTATATGCCATTTGGGGACGATTACTATAATTAGAAAAAAATGGCCTAATTACTTTTCTGGCAATGGTGAGGAAAGAGAGCAGACTTTTCGGCTTATAGAGACAAGTCCTTGAGAAACCTCAGAAGGTTTTGGGATCCTGTTTGACAGGAAAGAACATCTCATCTGAACCTCTTGGATCTGTTGAAAAACCAAGCTGGAAAGCCAAAACCACAAGAGAGGGAGAAAGAAAAGAAAAATACGCCTTCCTATTGGATTTTGAAACAGAGCTGACAAAAGGGTCCTTTCTGTCCCATTCCAAATCTTCATCTGCCATGCTCTGTAAGAAACACAAACAGAAAAGAACAAGGGTAGGAGGGAGGAAAAAGTGGATTCCCACAGCAACAAGATTTGGAAGAAGATTTCATGTGTGTGCTGTTGGATGGTTGTGTCTATTTTAACTGTAAATAGCACAACAACATTATAACCTCAGAGACTGAGAGAGTACCTTCTGTGATTTTACATCTCCAGTTCACATTTATGATATAAAAGGCAAAAATCATATGCATTTGCTCTTTTCCTGTGCTGAGAGAGGTAGACAGACACTGCTACATGGAATCAAACTCCTTCCTCCAGGCCTCCGTCTCAGAGGACAGCATCTTTGACCCAGAAGGCAAATGGGAACAGCCAGAGCTCTGTTGGAGAAAAATGACCCAGGATTTGAGCTATTTAGGTTCTGTTTCCGGCATTTAGCAATGTGAACACCTGCACTCGATCAAATATGTCTTCACAAAAATACAATTTCAAACTCTCATGAATTTTTAAAGAACATAAGGGTAAAATCGGGATAGTGAAGTGACTTCAGCTTGCACATGGCCAAGGCGCCGGGGCTGGTGTCTGGGGAGAAGCAGAAGTTGTTATTAGAGGACTGCTGCTTTCAAGTCATGAGCTGTCTAATGAAAATGTTCCCTGGGTAAATGTGGCTCTCGTTATCCTGTTTCCTATCATTAGTGACTTCAGAAGTGTCCCCTCCCCTTCCTAGACACTTTATCTAACACAGAAAGGACAAGCTGGACTTCAAGCTGTGCTAAAAGTAAAGTGGCAACTCTGTCCTTCACCTGCCTTACAGAGTCATTGTAGAAATGCCTCCTTGGGCTAGAATCCTCAGTCCAAATGGAAAAAAAAAAAAACATAGAAAAATACTGTCCCCTGCCCCCATCAAAATAGTATCTTTTCCTAATTACAAGATAGCCTTCAAAAATAATTTATTGAATTTTCACTTTACATCAGGCAACCCTTGTGACAATTTTACAGCACGAATATTGTTCCAACCAGAGTCTCATTTGTTTTATTCATTTTCCAGAAAAAAAGGGATTTGGTATACTATATTAAAGCATTACCCAAGTAAATCTGGTATTCTTCCTTTGGCAGAATTCCTCTGGAAGAAATAGAAAATCTTCTACAATTACACATCCAGGGTTAATATCTTGTGTGTGTTATAAATATTAATTAAGTGGAAAATACTCTTTCAATGCAATTGGAAGGTATTTACATGGTGCACAGACTCTATAAAGATACAAGTTAAGAATTATTCTCAATGGAAAGAATATAGGCCTTTTTCATTTAGCTGTTCTGAACAGGTTAGCCCAAAATGGGTTATCATCCTAAGTCAGTAATTTTGAAAACAAACTATTATGAGCTAAATTGTATCCCTTAAAAAGTCATTTATTGAAGTCCTAACTCCTAGTATCTTTGGTTTAGAGATAAGGCCATTAAAGAAATTATTAAATTAAAATGAAGCCTTTATGGTAGACTCTAATCAAATCTGACTGGTATCTTTACAAGAGGAAAGAAGCAGAAATTTGGACACACAAGAGGTGCCAGGAGTGCTTATAGGCAGAGGAAAGACCCTTTGAGGACAGAGTGAGAGGCAGCCCTTTGACAGCCAAGGAGAGGGTCCTCAGGAGAAACCAACACATTGATCTTTACCTTCCAGGCTCCAGAATTGTCAGAAGATAAACTCCTGCTGGGTAAGCCACCCAGTCCGTAGTATTTTGTCATAGCAGTCAGAGCAGACCGACACACAACCCATTAAGTAAAGGGGGTGGTCTGGAAGCAAGGCCTTAATACCAGGTTACAGTGGACAGTCCCAAGAGCTGGTATAAAACAGACACCAGGGAGTAAAGTCAGAAACACAGGAGGAAAGAGTCAGATGGCAGACTCAAAGCAACCGGCAAAAGCAATGTATATTTTGACTTCCAATCTGTGAAGGGGCAGGGTGGGAAACTCTGCTCTGTCCTCTGTCAGATAAGGATTCCGCCAAATCCAATGCTAGAGACTCCACTTCATGCTGTGAAGTAAGGTGAGGAAGTGATTGGACCTGGATTGTGTGGGGTGCTGGGAGACCAGAGTACAACCTGCTAGTATTGCAAGGGATTAGGCAAAAGAGGACTTAGGCTCTATTTATGACAGGATTCAGGATTCGAGCCATCACCATGGTTATGACAGGGATGGAGAGTAACAAGAAGAAAAGAGAGAGAGAAAGAGAGCAAACTAAGAAAGTGAGTGAAATACAAACCTGAGCAGACTGAGAAACACACACATTTCGACTGAACTTATTTCAAAGTTTCTAGACTTCTGTAACAGGAAGGATGGCACTCAGAAATTAAGTTGATTATAGAAATCTAACATTACATTACCTCACTCTTGAATCTGTGACTGTGAAACTTGCTTATCTCTTGGGCTAGCTCTGGACCTTGCACAGAATACTCCAAGAAATGCAAAATGAGCAACTTTTTCAGTCCCAGTGATTTTCAAAATAAAGAAAAATGACTGTATTCCTAATGTTATTTCTGTATTATTTGAAAAGCATCCAAATTCAATAAAGGGCAGGAGATGCTATGTGATTGAAAGTTTGCTCCTGGGCCTAGGATATGGTTTTAGCTTGATTACTCATATCTCAGGGAAGTAAATTAAGGATGCCTTTATGTGCACATATGTTATGTGGATGCCTTTGACTGAATCGAGATCTGTAAAACTAGTTTATAAAGAAGCTCTCCTCACTCTGGGAGGCCAAGATGGGTGGATAACTTGAACTCACAGGTTCAAGAACAGCCTAAGCAAAAAGTGAGACCCTATCTCTACTAAAAATAGAAAAACTTAGGCAAGAGGATCGCTTGAGCCCAAGAGTTGAAAGTTGCTGTGAGCTATGATGCCACAGCACTCTACCCAAGGCAACAGCTTGAGACTATCTCAACAAAAAAAAAAAAAAGAAGAAGAAGAAGAAGAAGCTCTTCTTTTCCATTTTGTCCCTCTCTTCCAAGGAGTGAATCCCCATTCTTGTAATCCTGGTAGACTCTCCTCAGAGTCAGCAAACTCCCTTTCTCAATCTTTGGGACTGTCCTTTCCTCTAGTGAAGTCTTTGGACTTTTGGATTTTCATTATTCCTAAGCTAGGACATTTAGGCTGAAAAAAAAAAAAAGTGTATCAGTTGATATTATCCATGACTCAAAGAATTAGACATTATTTCATAGGGTGTATCTTCTTTGTTACAAAAAAGGACACTCCTTCTCACCTACCCGCAGCCTCAGAAGACTAGGGATAACAACTAGATTATTTAGAACCTATTTTTCTGCAGTGGGTGAATTATTCCCAAGCAATTCAACAGAGCTAACACTATACCAGGGATGAAGGGATACCAAAAAACAAATAAGACATAGTTTCTCACCATCGATCGAGGAGACAGGTAACAAATACCACTATTACCAATCAGATGACAAAAAACAGCACCGTCTAAAGCCAGCAAGAGCTGAGGGAGTCTAAGGAGGCACTAAGTTGATTCTATATGAGGGCTTTCCTGAGGAAATTATGTCCAAATTAGAGAATCCTGCTTGATAAGGCAAACTCCATTCCCCACAAGAGACCTATTTTCACATTGGGAGTTTGAGACTCCCTTAAGAGGTTGATCAAAACCTAGAAACCTTCAGCTGCAGAGGAGAAGCATGATGTTAACTTCTCTGAATGACTAATTCTTTTAAAATTAAAAACTCAGAAAGGCATACATATCCAGGTTTATTAAAAATAAAGCCTCAGTGACTAACAAGTAGTTTCATTCCATTTACTTTTTGAAAGTCCATTTTAACAGAAATATTATAAGATAAATATTAAGTGATTGCTTCGAGGCAACCCAACTCAGAAATCTGAAGCTTCCACTCTCAATACATCTGACGCTTCCCACTGTTACTCCAAAGAAGCACAGTTTTGTTTTTTTCTTTTTGGGTCCAGTTATGTGCTATATTGTCATGGTTCACTGAATGCCACAGGACGTCTGTGCATGTCCCCCCATTCACATACACACACAAGTTGATGCAATATTAGAATCTGAATGGAAAACAATGAACTTCAAATAATAGTCCTAAGAAAAGGTAACAAGCCTAGCAAAGAATAGTCTTATTCTTCTTGACTTAGAAATATACTATGACTGTTAAATCACATAGGGACCCAAACAAGCCAGCTCCTGAAACTAAATACCCGTATTTGAAAGTATTTGTAGCAGTCTCCATGGTTACTCCTGGGCCTGCCTCATCTCCACAGAACCTTGTTTTCACACACATGAAGGAGCACAACCGCACCACCCACAGACTCCAAAATTTACACTGGCCCCTCTTTCAGTGAAGGAGCTTTTCCAAGTTGCCTGCCTTGTTACTTTGAAAGTTCTCCATAAACTTCCTCTGGTTCCCGGAGATGCCTTCACCTCTGTCAGTTCCTTCCTCATTCTGTACCTTCAATACTGGCCATCAAGGCCTGGCGGGGGTGGGGGGAGGTGGCACAGAGAGGAGTGGTTTCCTGCTCCACCAATAAATTCTTGTTAGTTGAGACAGGTGCACAGAAAGAACTCTCCTCTGCCTTTTTCCCAGCCAAGTTCTTCCTGCTCATTCCTACCCAATGACTTTACTCCCAAAGAGGTTGTAGGACATCCCTGCTCCAAACCCCTTTGCAAGATTAAGTCCAAAGGCATTAGCTGGATGTAAGGAGCCCCCTACAATCTGACATCTACATCTTATGTACTACAATCCCTCTCAATCCTTCTTTCCAATTAGAAATGTCTCTTCTGTGTTCTTCAAATACCATTAATTTCCCCCAGCTGTGTTCTTTTGTTCATGCTGTTTTCTTTGCCTGTGACAGCTTCCAAACTTCTTTTCACTCAATGTAAGTACAGTTAATTATTGTTATTTGTGGCACCCAAATTCTATAAAGTCACCTCAAACACCAAATCAGTGAGGACTGAACCACTGCTCCTAGCAGAAGTACAGGGTTAGGTTCCTGTGAGCTTCTGCACACAATGTTTTTGTCATCCAATCAATACGTAACTTTGTTTCATGTGTGCTTCTGTTTAAAGACTTCTTATTTCGCATACATTGTTGATTTGTTTACACTGAACTCACAACCAATAACACCATAGTGCAGGCCTGGACAAACCTTAACTGACATACCCATTTTCTCCATAAGGTGCCACAGCCTTCTGGTGGTTAGGAACACTGCATAGCACTTCACTATGTCTGCGAGTTGTTTTAGACAGAGAAATCATTGACAAAAAGTACAAAAATGCTGAAAATATTGCACTTCATAGACTTCCAAAGGGACGCTTGTTTATAGTTTGAGAGCAGAAGCCAGGCAGCTGAGACTGCCCTCTTTCAGCCTCAGGTGGGAATGTTTTCAGTACTGTTCACATTGGACTGTGAACAAGACACAGGACTGATTTTGGTGTTGCAAATCAAATATAGCAAGTGGGCAAATTTTCAAATATGGAGTCTGAAAATAATGAGGATACACTGTATTATTTGTTCATCAAGGAAGACTAGAGCAGCAGAACTGGTCTTCACCTGGAAGTGGGAAATCTGGATGTGATGACTCTGACAACCTGTGTGAAAGTTAGCCAAGTGGTTCATCTCCCTAGACTTCAGGTTTCTCAACTTTAAATGGCAGTAATGACATGAAACTCAAGGAAGAGATGATAAATATCAAATCCACATGTTTGCCTTTTTTTAAATACCAAGAAGAATGAGCTTGATTTTTTTCTTTTCTTTCTTTTATTATTTTTTTATTTTTATTTCATTGTTGGGGATTCATTGAGGGTACAAGAAACCAGGTTACATGAATTGCATTTGTTAGATAAAGTCCCTCTTACAATTGTGCCTTGCCCCCAAAAGGTGTGTCACATACCTAGGTTTCTCTTCAGATTGTATAAATCTTTTGCCCCCCCCCCTTTTTTTTTAATGGAGTCTTGTTCTGTGGCCCAGATCACAGTACAATGGCATGATCATAGCTCACTTTAGCCTCAAACTCCTGGGCCTCAAGTGATCCTCCTGTCTCCACCTCTCCATTCACTGGGGTAACAGGCATGAGCCACTATGTCCAGAAAAACCCACAAGTTTTCATAAAACACTATATGAATGAAAGGTGCTATGAAAGTCCCTTGTCCTCCAAAAAACCTCTCCTGATTACTCCAACCTGTCCAGTCTCTGTCTCCTCTGAATTCTTATTACCTATTACTTAAAAACCCTTATGTATCATTTGATATAGTCTTTTTTCACAGTAGGCACTTCCTCAATTCATAGGATAATTTAAATTTCAACTTCTCAAATAGATGATAAGCTTCTTGAGGGCAAGAAACTGTTGCTTGCTTCTTTGTGTTGCTCACCTACACCTGGAGCAATTCTAGTGACTACAAGGCCTGTGGGAATCATTCCACAGGGCTCTCCGGGGGTCCTGAAGGAAGGGGTACATGGTTTACACATAACCAGCCTCCTTCATCCTGCCCAGTTAGGAGCTTAGCATCTACCTGGCAAGCAGTCAGACCAGAAAATTTATGAAACCCTCTTGCAAAAGAGCTTCTCTTTCCCAGGAGATAAACTACCTGGCACAAAACCAAAGCCACTTATATACAGGCTAAGAAAGTTCAGTTGGGCCGTGTGCAGTAGCTCACACCTATAATCCTACCACTCTGGGAGGCTGAGAAGGGAGGATCCCTTGAGCTCAGGAGTTCAAGACCAACCTGAACAAGAGCAAGATCCTGTCTCTACTAAAAATAGAAAAATCAGCCAGTCGTTGTGGTGGGGACCTATAGCCCCAGCTACTCGAGAGGCTGAGGGAGGAGGATCGCTGGACCCCAGGAGTTTGAGGTCGCTGTGAGCTGGGCTGACACCACGGTACTCTAGCCTGAGTGACAAAGTGAGACTCTGTCTCAAAAAAGAAAAAAAATTCAGTTGGCTTGCTGGTAGCTTCTGGGCTTCTAGTTTGCTTGTTTATTTGTCCTAAACAGACTGGGGTCTCCTTCTGTTACCCAGACTGGGCTCCAGGGATCCTCCTGCCTCAGCCTCCTGACTAGCTGGGATGATAGGCACCATGCCCAGCTTGCTTTCAGCCTTCAGACAAAAACCAGCCCCAAGCATGCCATCCACAGAAGAGGAAATCTTCTCACAAGGCACATGACCTGGAAAAACAAGCAAGATTTTGTTCCTCATGATATTGCTATGCAGTTTGTTCCAGATGTTCAACATTTATTAAACTACCTCTGATTTAAGTGAATGTTTGGGTATTAATTAGAACCCAACACCCAAACATCCTGATATTCGTCCCTTTCCTAATAACTTCTGTTGTTTTCACAGCAGGCCACAGTCTCACACAATCCCATGATGGAAATAACTGGGGAGAGGAGACAGCAGAGGTGAGATTCACAGGCGTGCTGTCAGGCTGCTGTGATAGGGAGAGTCGTATCACACAGATAACTCGTGACGTGCTCTTGGCTGATGGTCTTTCCTTCTACTTCAACGGTGATGTATTCAAGGGCTCTGCTTTGTTTCACTCGCAAACTATTTTAACATTGCCGTGGGTAAACAGAGTGTCACCAGATTTCCCGTCTTTCCTGAGCCATTTTTCCTGGTTATATAAATGTTTGTCTTAATCCTACTTCTTCCTCTGCACTTCTCCAAATGTTTTTTTATGCTTCTAGTCTGCACAGGGTCAGTGTGCTAATTACCAAATGAGATGAAGATGGAAAAGTCTCCCTAGTCAGAGGCCAAATAGCCAGGCTGGATTCTTCAGGCAGTATCCAATTTTTTTTTTTTTTTTTTTTTTTTAAATAAAATTCATAGCCATCCATCCAGGCACCCTTCAACCTCACATGTTGTTTCAAATTATGAACTGACAGCTCCAAATGCTCAGGGCAGAAAATTCTAAGTCCAGGAGCCAATAAAGGCTGCTTCTGCTTTTGTGGTTTGGGGAAGTGGGGGAGGTGGCGGTCAGGTATGCTGATTTACCAGTGTATTTTTTCTTCATCTCTAAACTTGTACATTGCAGGGAGAAGTCTGGGTTAAATGTGAATGTTCTACAGTTTTCCCACCATCTGAACTGTGTTATATTTGGCAAATAGTTTTCTGGAAGGGGAACAACGCGTTAAGCTCTGGCCATGACATAGTTTCTGATAAGCTTAACTGAATTCAAGAAAAAACAATCTATGCCAACAGTTCTTACACTCTTTCAATTTCTCATGCACCCGGCGAAGGAAAAAAAAAAAAAAAAAAAAAAAAATTAAAAAATCTAACAAAACTTAAATCTTTCAAAAGAAACTTGACATATAAATCATATTAATTAACCCTGATACTATTCTGAAGTGATTTTAAAATTATAAACAATCCTCTTCTTATTTCCAGAAGGAAATATTTAGACTAAAATATTCACTATTGCAACAGGTTAAAAAAATCTCATTAAGTTGTTTTTCTTAATAGTCCTATTCAACTCCAAAGCAAAAGAAAAATAGACCATGTTTTGCTATAAATCAACATAGCTAAAATAATCACAAACATTGTTTCCTGTTTCATTATGAGAATTGCTTATATTTTTGTGAGCTACACCATCAGAACAATGTTTGACGTGTTTAATAGTTGAGACTAAAAATTCTATAACCTAAAATCCAGCAGCTTCCAAGTTTTCCTCAGCTAAGCCCAGCATGTTTTGTGCTAAGGGAAATAATTCTAGCTGTAAGGAAATGATTCATTCATGAGCAATCAGCCTACACATTCCATTTTATCTTTAGTGAGGTTAACAAGTGAACTGAAGTTTATAGCACATGGTTAAAAGAAAAAATATCTATTGAAATTTTTCAGGCCCATAGCAAGGATATTTCAGATGATTTTAGAGTATCTTAGAATTGAGGCCAGATACCAACAGAATGGCACAGATCAGCCTACATAAGCCAAATTATTTTTTTTTTCACTTACCACTGGTCACAGTACTTGCTGTATAGCAAATAAACTCTTTTACATGTAGGTAAGTAGACAGACACTGACTCAGGTATGACTTCAGAGGTATAAGAAAGGCCTTTGCTGTCCCTTGGTCAGCCCCAAATGCCCAACTAGTATCTTTAGAGTGATATTGAAAGGGGCCGGGGGTTGTTAAAGCAAGTATAAAGGTGGAATGCCTTTGAAATTCGGATAAAAATTATGAACTTGTTCCTTTTTTTAAAAAATGATTTTATGTGCAATTCAGCAAATGTGCAGGAGACTTCTGAATTCATGGAAATGTAACAATTAATGGACCTCATACTAAAAGTCCCAGAAGAGGCTGGGTAGGGTGGCTCACACCTGTAATCCTAGCACTCTGGGAGGCTGAGGCAGGAGGACTGTTTGAGCTCAGGAGTTCGAGACCAGCCTGAGCAAGAGAGAGGCCCCATCTCCACTAAAATAGAAAAACTAGCCAAGTGTGGTGGATGCCTGTAGTCCCAGCTACTTGGAAGGCTGAGACAAGAGGATCACTTAAGCCCAAGAGTTTGAGGTTGCTGTGAGCTGTGACACCACAGCACTATACACAGTGTGACAGAGTGAGACTCAGTCTCAAAAAAAAAGTAATTAACTAATTAATTAATTAAATTTTTAAAAATCCCACAGAAAAGGCATTTTCCCCTGGTAGAATGCAAATGTCAGTGAATGACATAACTTCAAATTGTTTGAATCATCTACACACACTGATTTATTCTTTTTGCAGTAAGTTCTTAATAAGCACTTACCCTCACACAAAGCACTACGTAAAATGTTACACACCCGTAGGTGGTCTCAGCTAGCAGAACCTCAAGGTGCAAGAGAAGTTTGGGTGAGGGGCAGCACATCACTTTGCAGTAATGGTATTATTGCAACAAAAAAGTTTTCCTGCTATTATCATCCTTTTGAGATTCAACTTTTTATACTTATCTTTCTTTAGAAAGATTTCTGGAAGTCCAGAAAATGTGTTAACTCTTAACGATGAAACTTGGGCTAAGTGTCTAAAAACCTCACTGATTCAGTCGAAGGAGCATTATGATCAGTTACCCACTTGTATTAGTAGGACTCCTACAGAAGTATGTGTAGAAAGGGGGTTATTACAGGGAATGGGCTCATGAGATTGCGAAGGCTTAGAAGGCCTACAATCTGCCGCCTGCAAGCTGAAGGCCCAGGAAAGCTGGTGGTGGAGCTCCCGTCCAAACCCAAAGGCCTGAAAACCAGGGGATCCACTTCCCAGTCAGTGTATAGAGGCCCAAGAACCAGGAGCATTAATGCCCAAGAGCAGGAGGAGATGGATGTCCCAGCTCAGAGAGAGCAAACTCACCTTTCTTCTGCCTTTTTATTCTACTCAGCCTCTTAACAGAAAATCCACCAGCATCGGCAAGAGCAAACTTCACTCAGTCTCCTGATTCAAATACTAGTTTCTTCCAGAAACACCCTCTCAGATAGAACTAATGCTTTCTCTGCTATCCTGCCACCCATCAAGCTTTCACACAAAATTAACCATCACAAAGTGTCTCCAAAAGCCTCACTCGCACATCTGAAGAACATTATTATCAGTTACTTATTTCAAAGTCTAGGTTCAAAGCTTATACACTATTGGCTCCAGCTATGCAGGGGAACCGAGGGCATAGTCAGGAAGAAGCTTGCAGAGTTTCACTTAGATCAGACAGCTGACTTCTAGTGCTGGATCCAAGCAGGTTCAGAGAGCAAAATGCTCTGGGACAGAGACAGCTGCTGAATCCAGCAGCCTTCAAAATACAAACCTAACACTTAGCATTAAGTCCCATTAGCTGAGAACTCCCAAGGCTTCTTCAGCTATTTCTACTATCTTTGCCCACTGAATTTCAACATAAAAAGGCATTTTCAGGTAAGTGGGTTTGAATTCTGCTCCACCCCTATTTCCTGGTACTGTAACCTCAGGCAAGGCAGCTAATATTTAAAATCTTCTAGGATCCCTATCATGGAGGCTCTTGCAGAGACTAATCTTCCACAGGGTTTAGTGTGATACCTGACAAAACAAACATTCTACAAATGTAACTCTTTTTTTTTTTTTGTCATACATTGCACCCTCCTTACTTCCAGCTGCCCCAGTCTTAATGCCGTCTGGAAGTTAGATAGGATCTGGCTCAGAAAAAGCAAAACTCGCTCAAAGTCGCATAGTTAACATATCAGGGAACCCAAACTGGACATTAAGTCTCTCAATCCCTTGCCAGCAAGACCGCTATAGTAAATACAGTGTGGAAGCGTGTCAACACGTGTGCAGGCAAAGTGCACCAAGCACGGCTGAGGTGGTAAAAATAAGACGGGGTCTTTGTTTCCGCAGTGGAAAGGAGTCCAGTGGAAAACACTTTGGGCATGCACATGTTTATGTATCTGATGTGATTTTTCAGCAGTCAAAACAAACCGTAGGTCTCCAAGAGAAAGAATGTGAAGGATTGAATCAGCAATGATTTTCTACAAAAAAAAGTGACTCTTGATCTGGGCATCAAGGTACAGGGAACACATTTGAAGTCTGAACACCAGGATAAAATTACTCTATCACTTATAAGCAATGAGATTTTGAATAAATTCTTTAATATTTCCTACATAATAGTTTTTCTTATATAGAAAATGGGGGTAATAACAGCTACCTCACGGAATTGCTGTGAGGACTGAATTAAGTAATAGTTGTTAAATATCATCATGTAACTCAGCCTCCAAACTAGGATACTTTTGAGAGTACAAGAAACCACAATTAAAAGCTACACCAGGGCAAGAGGCCTAAACCTACACATATGGTCACCATATTTATCTCAGTATCTAGCACATAGATGATGTTCAAAATACACCAGTTCCTAAGTATTAAAGAATGTGATATCCCAGGCAGAAGAGCAGCAAAACACGTAACAGAGGAAACTCAATGAACAGAGAAATATTTCAATGTGAAATGTTATTAAAAGTTTCGTCTCATTCATACAATCGCATAATTATAAAATATTACCACTGGAAGGAATCGAGGCATCATTAAATCCAAACACTTTATTTTATAAATGAAGGAAATGATTCTCCCAATGGTTAAATGACAATGATATTTAGTTTCAGAACCAAGACCAGCACTGAGGTTTTTCCAAGGACTGCACCGCCATAACACTCCCCATCTGTAGGAAAGATTTCTTCCAAATCACAGCTGTCATAGAAATGATAGAAAGTCCATTACTCTCAACAGCTTATCTCACAGTTCTTAAATCTAAACAACTGCAAGTCCAACTAGTGCTGTCTTCAGGGAAAACGCATACAACTAGGAGCTAGCTCCCTTAGCCAGAGAAGAGGAGTCATTTTATTCTGTTGCATCTTATTTATTACTAACTTAAGAAAGAACGAATAGCTTCTTCCTCACTTATGTAACATATTTTCTTTGGATGTGAAGATGCCATTCATAAAAGATCTGTTTTACAGAGCAAATAATTAAAAAGTAGGATTTCATAAATAATGCAGTTTGTATAAACCAAATTTTCCCAATTGATAAAATAATTCTCTAGAGCAGAAATAATCAATATTTTTCTGCACAGCATGAATGATAATGGGCACAGTTAATCATCACCAACAGTAGTTCTCAAAAGCAGGTGGGGGATAGGAGAATGTTTGGAAGCTGTGTATAATTTTTTCTCAAAGATCCCCAAATTATTCTGATGCTCTTCTGACATCCTCCCTACATCCTTTCAACAACCCCCCCCCCCCCATACACACACACAAACATGCACACCCATACTCCTGGCCATTTTTCATAGCTCTTGGTGTCAAACAAAGATAATGTTTCTACCTGAAAGATAAGTTGGATGGAGAGAGAAAGAGATTTCCATTCTTTTTCATGGCACTGTTGAGACCTTGTTCAATAGTTTCTTCTCTAGAAGTCTTGTAACCTCATCCTCTAAGCAGTCAGTTTCTCAGTACTTTTTGATCCTAGACCATTTGCAATCACCCTTAGCCACACACTCTATTATTTTTTTTAAATTAAATCATAGCTGCGTACATTGATACGATCATGGGGCATCATACACTAGCTTCACAGACCATTTGACACATTTTCATCACAATAGTTAACATAGCCTTCCTGGCATTTTCCCAGTTACCGTCTATTATAATAACTGCTCCAATCTCTGTGCTCATCCAGAGATATTTATTAGAATTCATATTGCTTTGTAAACTCATAATAGCCTGCCACATAGTAGGAACTCATAGAATCACCCACTGAAGGAATTACAGTAGAATTACAGTAGAAGGAATTACAGTAGAATTACAGTAGAACCTCTGTAAGTTGACTACACAAGGGACTGTAACAAACTGGTCAACATATGGAGGGGGTCAACTAAGGAACTTCCACTGAGTACATGTGGTGCATGTCCAGTCTATGAAAATTAGAACTTAGGGAGGTGGTGAATGTAGAGAGGGAGTCAACTATGGAGGTTCTACTGTATTTGAGGTGCCTAGGAAACTTTCTATTAATACTGAATAATGTCCAGGGATGTTTTTTAGGACAAAGGAGATGGTCTGTGTAAAAGCACTCTAAGTCCTTTGGAAGAAAGGTCTTGTCAAACTACAAGGCACTATTCTCCTCTATTGTATAGCAAATGGCTACGGTGCTTTCCTTCAAAGGTATTTAGCAGCCTGGAAAGCTAATGCCTCTCCTTAAGTGCCTGAACCCCAGAGAGTCACTTATATAACTGGAAGCATTTCAGTTATTTCATTAAAGGAAGTCATTTCGTTTTCAAAAGTGCTGCACACAAGAATTTCTTATCTTACCTAGGTTCTTATGTGTAGGCTTAGAGAAGTGATCTAAAAAAAAGAAAAAAGGAAGAAACTTGTATGATAGAAAAATGAGAGAAAGAGAAAGAAAGAAAAAACTAAGATCTGTGAAAGAAAATGTTCAAGAGTCAGGGTGGGAATGGGAAACTACCAAAGTCCAGACCATTAAATTATCCACATGAAGTTTTCAGGTTCTCAAATCTTGCAAGAATGCATGATAGTCAAGAAAAATTTAGCTAAATGTACCTACCTTGGCGTCTATAAACATGCCTTCTGGTCTAAAGAGGAGACAAGTTAGTGGCAAGATGATGTGGACAAAGAAAGGAGCATGATACAGACACAAAAGTTTAAATTTCACCTGATATGATTTTTTACAAAGTATAAAAAGTTGTCAGATTCAGTAAAATGATTGGTAGGTTTTATGTCCTACAGCTGTTTTATTTTCTTTATGGTCTAATTGAATGGAAGCAGTCATTCATCTGGCAGTCTACCTGTATTTGTTTATTTATTTATCTATTTATTTATTTTCAGTTTTTGGCCAGGGCTGGGTTCGAACCCACCAGCTCTGGCATATGGAGCCGGCGCCCTACTCCTTTGAGCCACAGGCGTCACCCCCTGTATTTATTTTTTAAAAATCCTTTATAACTATGTTGTGCAAAAATAAAGAGCAAGTAAAATTGCCTGTGCTATTCAGTGGAGGGTTAAATTCAAAAACCTGTTCTTCAAACCACCAAACCTAGCCTCTGATTTCCCGAGTTAATCAGAAGATGTTAGTATCCATCTACAATACTACCACCAGCCCTCGAAAAAATAAAATAAAATCACCCTTTCAGTCTATTGGTTGATTCATCCAGAAACATCCTCATTTATAACTGCATGCATGGGTTCCAAACAGACGCTCGGGGTTTTATGAATTCCAAATGCACATTTTGAGATGTTTAGGCTGAATTATAAACATTGAAGCACTATACTCTTCTATCATTAATTCCTTATTCAAGAGGAACCTAAAGAGTATCCCTGTGTTTTCAATGACTTTCAACCACAGGTATTCTCAACAAGCATTTGTGGAGCTTCTGTTATGTAACAATGGGGCCACCCATTATTACAAGTCACTATTGAACCTGAGTTTTGCCTCAGGGAGTTTCTATCATTGAGGTAGAGCAGAGGAAATCTAAATATGTAAACCTATTTGTCTTAAGAAGCAGAAATCTTTGATTTTATGTTAACATTTTTAAATATGGGCAGCCTCCCCATTGACGACACCATGTGTTTACTTACTTCCCTTTCTTTCAATTTGGTGACTGTCACATGAATAGGATTTCAGTGACCTTTGTATCCAAACTTCTGCTATACATCACGACAGACCCTCCAGAGGACAGAGTACTGACACAAACATCTTCAGACTGAAGGACATGGGTCAGATGCTCCATTGGCTTGAGAAAGATATTTTGCCCTCCAAGCTCCAGATTTTTATTTTTTATTGAATAAACACTGTGGCACATTCACCATCTGCCCAATATGTTGTAGTAATCACTGCAGATTTGCAAAAATGACTGTTTCCTGCCCTCAAGAAATCAAAGTCTTCAGAAGGCTTATAAATAATAATACCCTAGAAAAGTTGGCAAAGACCAAATTTTACGTATTTTTATACGCTTCTGTTTCTTTCTCTGAAAATGGCCCCATCACCTACCCAGTCATCCCATGGATCATTCTAGACTCATTCCTCACCTTCAATCCAAACATTTAAACAGAGGGCATGCTCTGCTGACTGAGCCTTCTAAATTTCTCTCAAACTGACTTCTACTACCACCACCCTGTCTCAGATTTGCTTCTCTTTCCTCCTAGAATGCTGCAATCATCTCTACATTTTTCAGAATTCCCTTAGTGGGAAGAGATATAAAGCTAAAGAAGGAAAGTTGAGTAACCTATAAAATCAAAAGAATAATTGTGGGAACCAGGGCCACTAAGCACTTAGCAGAAGCTAGGACTCTCTCTTTCCACCTGTTGTCTCTTCTGCAGTGTGTGTCACGGCCTGTTCTGTCCTACTGCAGTGGGTGTACCCAGGTGTTGGGAAAGACCGCTGTCCTGGTTAGCACAGTGTCCCATTCCCCTTCTAAAACGTGTGTGACTGTGTGTGAGTGTGTGTGTGTGTGTCTGCAGATCCTGTCAATGTAACCTTAACTGGAATACTGTTTTTGCAGATGTAATCAAGCTAGGATGAGATCATTCTAAGTTAGGGTGGGCTCTAATTCAGTGACTGGTATCTCTGTAAGGAGAGGGAAACTTGGATACACAGACACCCAGGGAGAAGATGGCCAAGTGACACCAAAGGCAGAGAGTGGAGTGATACACCTAGATGCCTAGGAAGGCCAAAGATTTCCAGGAACCTTTAAAAGCTACAGAAGGCAAGGAAGGGTTCTCCTGCACAGCCTTCAGAGCACTGCCCTGCTGAGACCTTAATTTTGGACTTCAACCCTCCAGAACTAAGAAAGAATGTATTTCTATTTTATAAATCACCTGGCTTGTGTGTGTGTGTGTGGGTGTTTGTTTGTTTGTTTGTTTTATTGGTTGATTGGTCAGTTGGCTTTTACTGTATCCCTAGGAAACTAATGGGAGACCCAGGTTTGGTTTTGATTATTTCAGTTTAGCAACTCTCAAGGAAACAGAATGCTTCTGTCTCCCACATTGGCATATTTAGAATCCTAACCCCTGACCCTGATTGACCTAACTGTGGGCACACACTGGTCCCCTGGGTGGATCAGAGTGCCAGGAATGGGATGTTAGTATCACCCCTGTCTAGGAAATGGGTGAATCTCTCTGAGGGAAGAGAAGGGGAAGCAAAAGTGATGGGAGGTCTTCCCCAAAACTTACGGAATAGGAGGGGAGTGGTTACTCAGAAAAAAAAAAAAAAAAGGGAAAGGTGCTGATATCCAAATACGGGGCAGGGAGGGACGCTGAGCCAACAAGTGACATTAGCTGTGGCCTCTTAAGTCCTCACTCTACATCTTACGTTATCCCTGCAATCCACTCTGCAAGTCCCCAAAGGTATCTCTCACCGTGTGTCTTCCCCAAATCTTTAACTGTTCCTTTTGATTTTCAGAGTATCACGTGTCATCTCTTTGCCCTAACTCCTGTGCCACTCCCAACACTCTGCAACCTCCTGACAAACCAAACCTCCTACACTTCTGTCCATATTCAAGGACCCTCCAAGCCTTCATCTTGTTCCTTCCTGGAATATTCATTCTACTTTCTATACCAGGGGTGGCGAACACGCGGCTAGAGCCGCATGCAGCTCCCGGCCAAAATGAATTTTGGCTCTTTGCCCCTTATCATTATTTTGTATACTGTGACTCTTTGCCAAGTTTGGATTTTGTTATTCTGCTTCTGAGGAGGGACCTCTGAGGAGCGATCTCCGAGCACGTAGTCGAACTTGTTCGCCACCCCTGTTCTATACTTTGATAATTTCTGTTCATCCTTTAAAATTGCATTCAAGTATTGACAGTAACTGCTTCTCTGGATGCCGTCTCACCTTCTAGCTTCATATCTCTGATCTGCAATATGAGAGCTAGTTGTCATTAATTTTCAGGAGAAATCTCTGCAAACTTCAGCGAGCCTCCCTGGTAACCAAACAGTAAGTCTGATTTCTTATATGAATCCAAAAGGGCAGACAAAAGCCATAGAGAAATTCATCAAATGACTTTTTTTCTCTCTCTAGCAAAAAAATGCTACCTAGTTCTGAAAACCTAGATTTGCTGTAAGTTAAGGACTCATAACCTAGAAAGAGCTGTTAGGCAGGTGATGAAGGGTGTGTTGATTTAAATCAAAGCAAATAATTTATGAATTCAAAAATAATGGAACAGAGAAAAGAAGATGCAATCTACCCAGATGATCAGAGGGTTATAGGGAAAGGCCTGAGCTCTTGGATAACTCACTCCCCCTAGGTGTCACCATATATCCAGATATAATTGGACAGGACAGTGGACTAAGCTAAGGTTATTCATTTACATCTCAGTACTGAGGGCGGCACCTGTGGCTCAAAGGGGTAGGGTGCTGGTCCCATATGCCAGAGATAGCAGGTTCAAACCCAGCCCTGGCCAAAAACCACACATACATCTCAGTACTGATAGTAATGCTTAATACAATAATGGGTTTAATAACATAAAATCTAGACCCAGACTGGATTACTTCAAATCTACACTCTGCCGTTAGAAAACATGGCTGGGGGGTGGCTTATTTAAATTCCTAATATTCCTCACCTGTAAAACTGAGACAGCAATATTACCTGTCTAACAGCGTCCAATAACTTAGAACACTAGTTGACATATAATAAATGTTCAATAAATGCTTTCATTATCTAATCTCCAGTTCATAAGAAATGAAGGACCTTTGAAAGCAGGGCAGACCCCAGTAAGAGAGGAGCTGGCAAGACAGCTAACAGAGAAGGCACGTACAGGGGTCCTACCCAGGTTCTGGAGGCATCCTTGGTTAGCTGGGCATGGTGTTAACAGGAAGCATGCTAAAGGGCAGAGGACTCATTTAGTCACAGCTAATCACTTGTCTGTCACAGCCTCTCCCAAATGACACGCGCCTTTTGGAAGAGTCTGAAAGTATAATTGCCACCTTCAAATTTTTCACCATTTCTCCACCCTTCTGTGAAGAAGGAAAAACCTTTCAGTGACACAATTCGTAGATCTTCCATAATCCCGCAAGGGAAAATGAACTCTCTTGCTGAGATGTGGTCACCAACCTTATTGCCCTACACAGAACGGTGTGAGGGCCAACTGCTCATGTCGAAAGTTTAAAATGACAGTTAAGAAAACAAAACCACACAAAAAAATAAATTAATAATAAAATTAAAAATTAAAAAAAAAAACAAAACCACACAAATTGACAAGAGATGTCATTTTAAACATGTGTATTATATTAGCGTTCTCCAGAGAAACAGAACCAATAGAATGTGAGCGATGGGCGGGGGGATGGAGGAGAGAGAGAGATTGATTTTAAGGAAGGCCAAGTCCAAACAAGAGTAAACTAGCAGGCTGGAGCCCCCGGGGAAGAGCTGGTGTTGCAGCTTCAATCTAAACGCAGTGTGCTGGCAGAACTCCCTGTTTGGGGGAAGGTCCATCTTTTTTCCCTTGAGTCCTTCATCTGATTGGCTGAGACTCACCTATGTTGCAGAGGCGATTGGCTTCACTCAAAGCCTATTGATTTAAATGTCAATCTTATGTTAAAAAAAAAAAAAAATCTTCACAGCAATATCCAGTGTTGAATCAAATCTCTGGAAATTGTGGCCTGGCCAATTTGACACATAAAATTAATCATAACAGTTATTAGTCTTTTGCTTCCCCAATTCCAAGGAAATGTCATCACTTTGACCAATGAGATACTACAGATACTATTATAGTTAGGTTAGAGTTCTCTTCTCACTCTCTTTTTCGCTCTCTCTTAGAAATATAAATAAAATAATAAGTAATTCAACTATAAATTTTTATTTTATTTGCACTCTCTTTTATAAAAAGAGATGGTGCCTGTGGCCCCCAAATCTCTGAGTCTAATATCACTAGGTCACAAAGGCCGTGTGCACTCAACACATACTGTGGAGAACCATGACCTAGAGTTAGCTCCCTATCGTTAGCATGGATTTGTTACCAAGTTGTTTGAAACAAAGTCAAATGATACAAATAGAATTTGACACATTATTGCTCTTCACTCACACTGAACTAAATACATGGTGATGTGAGACCTAAAGAAATATGAGATGATAG
Organism: Loris lydekkerianus; assembly: GCA_963574355.1. Lineage (NCBI taxonomy): Eukaryota > Metazoa > Chordata > Mammalia > Primates > Lorisidae > Loris > Loris lydekkerianus. Next base: position 44,690 of record CAUYPK010157376.1, read on the forward strand.
GTACTAAGAGCCACACAATGGATTGGGTAAATTTAAAGTCACTGTCGAAATAATATTAACACCAATGTGAGCAATGCACTACATTTTCTTTGCTATTTCCTATAGAGTCTTGGATGCCACCACTACAAATTTAAACACCAACATTCTAGAAATTCAAACAGAGAATTTGCTCTAAAAATCTTTCATATGCTCAGAATATTTCATGTCAACATCATCAGAATTGCCCAAGCCCCTGCTCTAGTAGGAGCCAGTTACTATTGTTCTTGCTTTCACTTTCCACCAAGGGTTTTAGTCATTTTAGAAAGACAAGAAAGAAATTGTAATCCATCTTTCCCTGTAGTACATAAAGTATTCATCTACCCATCCATCTACCCATCCATTCATTCAGAAAGTCTTTGCAGATATCTGCATTCCCCCACCAGATCCTAGAACACATGGATAGATATGCACCTGCCTCACCTCCTCGAGCCTATGGTGTGTTAGGGAGAAAAAGTCCTCCGGAGCTCAGAGACTAATATGAAAAGAAAAACAAGTAGCCGATGACAGTTTGGTGTGCTTTGCAGGAAATATACAGGTAAGTACTTTCCCTTTAATCCACAGGAGTGAACCCAGAGAGTGGAGTGGAGGATCACACCAGCTCACCTGAAGAAGGAGGCTGGGAACTGAAGCTTGAGAAGACCTCAGGCAAGGTAACAGTAAAAAAAAAAAAGAAGAAGAAGAAGAAGAAAGGCACATTCCTGGGACAAAGAGTATAGCCATGCAAAGGCCTTTCCTATAGGACAGAGAGTAGGCGAGAAACAGAACATAGGCAGGCACACACAGGGCTCCACCATGCCCAGCCACATTGAGCATCTCAACCTCAAAATGTAGCTGAGAAGCAAAGGAGCCATGTAAGCCAGAACATCTAAAAGAGATTTTTCCCTCCATTCATTTAAGACAGTGGTTCTTAACCTTCCTAACGCTGCAGCCCTTTAAATATATTTCCTGTGGGTCGCGACTCACAGGTTGAGAACCCCTGATTTAAGCAACTCAAGTCCTTTGGGAAAAACATGTATCTTGAAATAAGAATAAGTTCTATGCAACTTCTCTCCCTTTATACCAAAGTCCCAGCTCCATAGATAAAAATCTAAGTAGCTGTGTTTAAATTGCTGCCAGCGCATTTATCAAACACTGTTTTTAAAGATTAAATATTCTCTCTTGACTATGCTTACATTATAAGCCTATGGCTACCACGTCTAGAAAACCTTGAGAAAAGTGGGAAGGTCACAGAAGCTTTTGAAAGCACCAAAATGCCTTTTAACAAAATACTGACGGTTGAGTAAAATACAAGACAAAAAGAAATTCCATATTACCAGTGGAATCAATAATGGATTTTCTGCCATGATATCTGAAGGCACACTTTAGTCTAAAATTAAAAAAAAACCTTTTTCCCATCAATTAAATTTTATTAGCTACAAAGAAATAAATCTGCAGAAATGAATGAAAAAAAAATGCATGTGAAACACAGGAGGAGTATTCCAGTATTTCATAGATGAAGGTGTCATGGAGAACAAGGCAGGGAGGTGAGGGACACTGTAACCCAGATGCTGCTATGTATGATTTTATGGGGGAGGAGCTGAACCTTAATGCTGTCGAAGGAGACACAGGGCACCAAATGTGTGCTCATGGATCCAGGGAGACGTCTTCGGAAGAGCTATGAGGCCAGATCCCTAAGCTGTCTCCCTACTAATGATTTTTAGTCTTTGCTCTTTTCTTGCCTCTAGCCCTGAGAATCCAGGAGCCAGAGCACTTTATCTGAATGTATGTAATCAGTTGTTATTTATTCCTCTCTGTTGTCTTGGATGTGAATGACTCCATTTTTCTATGCTGAGACTGGAAATAAGAATTGCATCATATGAATCAGTGTTTGCAAGAGGCATGGAAATCCTGAAGCTAAAAGTGTGGACTGAGACTTAGTTTCTCACCAGAAAATGACCTCCAAGGTCTCTTTGAGCCCTGAGATGTTATGACAGGATCCATTTGTTGTACATCCATCACGACAAGAGCTAAGGTCAAGGCTGCAGTAGCAGGAAGCCCTGGTCTAGGTCAGACATGGAGATGGTGGGGAAAAAATGTGTTTTCAGACGCTGATATTAACAGCCAATAAAATTCAACATATGTCTTACAAGTGGATAATAAAATGAAAGGAAAATTACTTTTAAAACTCAGAATGGAATTGAGACAGGGCAGGGGGAAGACTTGTTTGGGAGATAAAAAGTCAACCCTGGCTTTCAAAGAACCATAAATTAGCAAAGGAGCGAGAGAAGCAAATTGCTTTTCTTTACTACGAAAGGAAGTTAAATAGCCACATGCCCTTCAAATCAGAAACAGATTTGAGCTGCTGCAATTTCCCAGGATGAGTGGGCTGCCTAAATTACCTAACTGGATGAGGGTCATTTGATGAGAGTAAGTGATATTGCATTAACTCCACATAATTCTTCAACCAAAACAAAACAATCTACAGAAGCTTTCAGGGGTCTTAATTGATGAAAGTATTGCTTGCCTTCTTTAGCATTTGAAAATGTTATCAAAGATTCTCTTCATTCTCAGGTCTTTTTTTTTTCTGTTTTAACACACACTCTAAGCCAGGCAAGACAGAAAGTAAAATTTTAAAAGGTGAATTGTCTGTAATGTTTTAAAAACCCAGCTTGGACGGCAGTGCCGAGGCTGGAGGGTTTAAATCCAGCCCGGGCCTGCCAAACTATAATGACAACTATAATCAAAAAATAGCCTGGCATTGTGGCACGTGCCTGTAGTCCCTGCTACTCGGGAGGCTGAGGCAAGAGAATCACTTGAGCCCAAGAGTTTAAGGCTTCTGTGAGCTGTGACACCATGGCACTCTACCTAGAGAGACAGCTTGAGACTCTGTACCCAAAAAACAAACAACCCAGCCTGGAAAGGTGGCACGTGCTTTTACTTCCAGCTATGTGGGAGGCTGAGACAGGAAGATAGCTTGGGCCTAAAATAACAGAAAGTAGCCAGGCTTTATGGCAGGCACTTGTAGGCCCAGCTACTTGGGAGGCTGAGGCAAGAGAATCGCTTGAGCCCAAGAGTTTGAGGTTGCTGTGAGCTGTGATGCCAGAGCACCCTACTGAGGGTGACACAGTGAGACTCTGTCTTAAATAAATAAATAAATAAATACAAAAGTTTTTTAATGGTAAATTAATTTATAAAATACAAATATAGAAGATATTTTTAAAAGCTTCAGATATTTTAAGTTAAATCAATTTAAACATTTTAAAAGAAAAAATATAACAAAATTTGGAGTAGCCGCCCATAAGACTACATGAAAAAACTCCTAGAGCTAACAAAGAAATTCAACAATGTTGCAGGGTACAAGATCAACATGCAAAAATCAGTTGTGTTTCTGTACACCAACAAGGAGCAGTCCAAAAGGAAATTAAGAAAACAATTCCATTTACAAAGTACAATGATTAAGATGACAAGTTGTGAAGCCGGATTGCTTGAGTTCAAAGCTCAGCTGCCACTACTGACTGATGTTTTGCAAATTACCATGTGACTCTGGGCCTCAGTGGCCTCATCTGTAAAAATGGAAATAAATCATCACCTATGTCCTAAGGTTGTTGTGAGAATAAATCAGTTAATACATGTCAGTTGCTTAAAACAGTCATGAGACACAGAGTGACTATTCAATTATTAGGTATATAAAAGGAAATTAAAATACACAAGCACAAGGAGTGGTAATCAGAAAGCCACAAAATGGATATTATTTATCAATGCTTTTGGAGTTGGCTTTATGTATGTGGAGGATTTATTTTGCTTTTGCTATTTAGCTGTGCTGTTTCAGACTTTGAGTCATTTGAGAGTTAGCAGTGAAGAATGGCAAAGGGGAGCTTGGTGCTTGCAGATCAGCGGCTAGAGTGCCAGCCACATACGCCAGAGCTGGCGGGTTCTAACCCGACAATGACAACTACCACCAAAAAATAGCCGGGCATTGTGGCGGGCGCCTGTAGTCCCAGCTACTTGGGAGGCTGAGGCAAGACAATCACTTAAGCCCAAGAGTTTAAAGATGCTGTGAACTGTGATGCCACAGCACTCTACTGAGGGGAGCAAGAGTCTCAAAAAAGAAAGGAAGGAAGGAAGAAAGGAAGGTAGGAAGGAAGGAAGGAAGGAGATTGTGCAAAACCCCTACGAAACCTGCAGAATGCAGTAATGAACAGCTGTTTGTTCCTGAAACTTGCCTTTGTCTTAGTCGCCTCCATATCTAATCATTCATTGACTCCTATCCTTCTCCCTGTGGAACATTTCTGCAGTCTCTCCTTCTACAACCTGCCTACTTTGACTTCTCTGGTTCACACTCTCATGGTCTCTCACCTACAGTGCTGCCACAGCCCCCAGACTCATTTTCCTTTCTCTAATCTCATCATCTTCAAATCCTTCATGAGCCCTACATATCCACCAAGGATAACCCGTTGACCACACCATATTCCTGCTACCCACTCCAGCCTCATCCTTTACACCACCAAATGTTTTTTTGGCTTTTTTTGTTTGTTTTAGAGCAGCAGTTCTCAACCTATGGGTCACGACCCCTTTGGGGGTCAAGCAACCCTTTCACAGGGGTCGTCTAAGACTATCCTGCATATCAGAGATTTACATTACAATTCATAATAGTAGCAAAATTACAGTTATGCAGTAGCAATGAAAATGATTTTGTGTCTGGGGGTCACCACGACCTGAGGGACTGTATTAAAGGGTAGCAGCATTAGGAAGGTTGAGAACCACCATTGTAGAGTATCAGAGTTTATTGAAAGACATAAAAAAGCTTAAGACATACTGAAGTTAAGACAAGGCTTACCAGTAGAAATAGCTCACCAACCCCACCAAATGGTTTTTGTGAAACTGCTTGCAAAGCCAAAAGCAGCTCATGCTCATCCTAGCACTCTGGAAGGCCGATGTAGGAAGATCGCTTGAGCTCAGGAGTTCAAGACCAGCCTGAGCAAGAATGAGACCCCATCTCTACAAAAAAAAAAGAGAAAAATTAGCCAGGCATTATGGTGGACACCTGTAGATCCAGCTTCTCAAGGGGCTGAAGTAGGAGGATCACTTGAGCCTAGGAGTTTGAGGCTACTGTGAGCTGGGCTGACACCCTGATACTCTAGGCTGTGTGATAGAAGGAGACTCTTTGAAAAAGAAAAAAAGAAATTGTACCCTTTTGCTGGTTTTTTCTCTATTCTCTTGGTTCATGCTACTTCTCTTACAAAGAGTGCCCTCTGTCACGCTTTCACGTCCTTTTATTTCAATTGATTTTATTTTAGTTCAAAAATTGGTAATTATTTTGTCTGTTGACTCTTTAGAATTTAAACCTTTTTTGAATAGGTGATATTTTTACATGGTTAAAAAAAAAACTCTCCGTATTAAAAAGGTAACATTGAGAAGTGTCCCTTTTACCTGTTTGGGGCCAGTACCTACTCAGTCTTTAAAATTCCCATCAGTGGCCACCTTCTCCAGAGTCACTGACTTGAAATCATATGTCCCCAAAATGATTATCTCAGGTTTTTGTACAATACCTCTGAATACCTCCAGCATTTCCCTTCACATAATGTTTTCTCATTTTCTTTTTGTGCTGTCTCCTCAACACTGTGATTTCCCTGGAAACAGGACTTGCTTATTTATAGTTGTACCCCGCGTGCCTTGCATAGTACCTGGTCCACAGTGAGAACCAGGACGCAACTTTCTGGATCACCAGCATAGGGCCTGGCATGTAGCACATAGTAAGTATTGAAAATAAAGGAAGCAAGGAAGGGAGAGAGAGAGAAAGGAAGGGAAGATGGGTGTGAGAAGGTTTGCCAGAGAGATGCTGCTTCAGCCAAGTCATAAGGGACTCAGTCAAACATATCCAGGTGTGCCCAGGAAGATGCTGTGAACACAAACGCTCAGAGGTAAGCAGCAAGGGTTAATTCAGGGAACTGCAAATGGTTTCTCGCAGCTGGAGAGTTGGGTAATGGGAGGTGACAAGTCTAGCTAGATACCCTAACACTGGATGGTAGCCCACGTTACCTTTCACTACAATTATGGGTTAATATCAGCTTTTTTTATTAGCACGTAATTTCTGTAGGATCAGGGACAAAGGTGGTTTTGTTCCTTCCTGTTACATATAGCTTCCTTATCAAACACAATCAGCGCTCAGAGATTATGTTTTGACTTTTAGGTGGCTTTGGTGCCACTCATGGTAGCCCTGCTCTATCACATAGTTGACGGAGAGCCCCTGAAGCACCGTGTAAGAGACTGACATGGTCACAGGGAAGAAAGTTATTAGTTATTGTGTTAAGTCTTAGTTATTGTGTTAAGACATTTATATTCTACATTTACTAAGTTTCACATGTACCCTTGTAAGATGCCCTGCAGGTGTAATCCCACCAATTACCCTCCCTCGAGCCAATCTTCTCCCCTCCCTCCCCTCCCTCTCCCTCTTCCCCCTACTCTGCTCCACGTAGGAGCAGAACCAAAGTGAC
>CAUYPK010157377.1:0-14900 GCA_963574355.1 Loris lydekkerianus
AAAAAAAAAAAAAAAAAAAAAAGGGTGATTACATCATAAGAACAGAGTCTCCATAAATGAGATTAGTGACTTTTCTGAAGAGGTTGAAGGGAGCTCCAGGTCCTTTCTGCCATGTGAGGACGCAGCAAGAGGCATCATCTTATGAAGTAGAGAGTGGGCCATTGCCAGACACCAGCACCAGCACAGCCTTGATCATGAACTTCCCAGCCTCCAGAGCTGTGGGCAATACATTTCTGTCGCTCATAAATTACCAGTCTAAGGAATTTTGTTATAGCAGCTTGAACAGACTATATCTACTAGGCCCTTGGTTGTATTAACAAATGCCTCCTGGGCAGGCAGGTACTATGATAGAGTGAAGTTGGCAGATGTTAGAGCCCATGCATAGCAGTGGGGACTCCGGAGGACAGAAATGTCCCACCCACATGGTTCTAGTCACATGTTCCCATGAAGAAATGTGGTCCCAGTTTGCCAGCTCCCCTGCTTTTTAAGAGAAGCTGGAAATCAAGTTTTCCTTTTGTTTTGAGACAGAGTCTCACTCTGTCACCCTGGGTAGAGTGCCATGATGTCAGAGCTCAAGCAACCTCAAACTCTTAGGCTCAAGCAATCCTCTTGCCTCAGCCTTTTGAGTAGCTGGGACTACAGGTGCCTGCCACATTGCCTGGCTTGTTTTTTCTATTTTTAGTAGAGACAGGGTCTCTCTCTTGCTCAGGCTGGTCTTGAAATCCTGAGCTCAGGCTATCCACCCTTGGTCTCAGAAACTAAGATTTTAGTAAAAATTTTCTGTGCTTTAAATGAGAGCAACTCATTCAAATGTTTTCAAAACATCACACAAGACAAACAAAATTCACGCATGAGCTGGATTTAGCTATCCACCGAGATTTCCTACCCTGTCATTCGTCACCCACCTGCCTATTTAACCCCTCATCTCTCCATTCATCCATCCCCCCACCTATACACACATCTATCCATCTATCTATCCATACATACACCCTCCTTTCTAGCTATCCATCTACCATCCATCCATCCACTAGCATACACACATTTACCCATGTATCCATTCATCCATACATCCTGCTATCTGTCCACCAAACATGCACACAACCATCCACTCACTAATCTATCCATCCGTCCATCTATCCACCAACACACACACAGCCACCCATGTATCATCCATCCATACACTCTGTTATCTATCCACCCAAACACATACACATATATCCACCCACTAATCTATCCTCCCACCCACCCACCCATCCATTCATTCATTTATCCACCTACTCACCTACACACATCTACCCATCTATCCATATACCCTGCTATTTGGTCACACACACACACACACACACTCACACACATACACACAACCATACATCCACTCAGTAATCTATCCATCCATCCATCCATCCATCCATCCATCCACCTTGCTATCTATCCATTCATACACACACATACAGCCATCCATCCATCCGTCTACCCATTCATCCATATACCCTCCTGTCTCCATCCACCCATCCATTCACTCCTCTTCCACTGTTAAAGCACCTCCCTCTCAAACCTTTACAAGATAGAAACATTTTTTTGTTCCATATTCTCTACCTGCCCTTGGTCCTTAGAAATCTTATTTCCCTCCAAATTCAAGCAACTTACATGTTTGTAAAGTGGTACAAATGGTAGTGAGCTTGTGCCTACTTCTTTTTTATGGGGAAAATTTTCTTTTCTCTTTATGTCTTTGCTGTGCTGCCTGAAATAGGAGGGTATTTTTTTCTCCCCTTGGATTTGAGCCTTTACAAGTGTTCCAGAACAAAATTAAACCAAATAGAGAATTAGATTCCCCTCCCTTTTCTTGGAAATATCTTGCCACTGGGCCAGGCTCCCTGGGAATTAAATAACTCTTCAAGGGATCAGAAATAGATTTCTCAGTGGAGTTTCTGGATGTCAGTAAATGGATTTATGGAAAATGGGTTAGGTTTGGTAAATTTTGGGTGAATGTGCAATATGTCTGTGCAAATAACCATTTTATACTTTATTCTTCTCTGTATCCATTTGGAAATCTTCCTCCTTAATATTCTGCTGCAATTTTCCTTCCTTACTTTACCTAAACATCCCCTCCATTTTGAGGCTAGTTGATTGCAAAAGCAGAGGGTCAAATAAGTAATATTTATGGTGCTAAATTCTGGATGTATGTGATAACACTTGTATTTCTGATTTCAAGAGCAGATCCTATAGGATGATCTATAATAAATAGAAGGACTTTAGGAGGTATATAAAAGTCTTTGAGCCTTGGTTAAATATGTTCTCTGACCAATTGACAGTATCTTCAAAAGGTCTTCCAAGGGGCCTGGCAGCATACTATGACTAGCTCACCCTCCAAGTAATTAAAACCTTGCTAGTTTTCGTTAATATGCTCTCTGGGAGTTCTTCCTCCTGTCAAGTCAGCCTTTGTTATTATTTGAATATATTTGTGGGATTAGGAGACCTAGAGAGTGTGAAACAGGGAAAGCAGATTTTGATGGAGTCTGAGAGGCACAGGGGAAGATCTTCATAGAGGCTGCTGGAAAGGGAGAGGGGCACCATTCTGGGGATACTGGGGAGTATGAGGGACAGTCTGTGGGTGTCAGGAGAAGGAATGGAAGAGGAGTATGGCCTGCTGCTTTCTCAGCTGGACACCTGTCTTGGAGGCACCATGGTACAGCAGGGCAGGATGGTGGCAGAGACTGCATTTCTCACCCGCTATACCCTCCGTCTTTCTATCAAATGGATGGAATTGCTATGAGAGACAACGCAAGATAAAGTAAGCCAATGTCTGGGAGACAGTCTGCTTTCTCTCTCAAGGGGCTGCTTCAGCCTGAGCTCAGTCAGTCTGGGATTGGGCCTGGAAGGCAGAGAAAGCTATTTACAACCAGAGCCCAGCGTGAGGGCAGGACAGGTGGCCCAATGTCCTTTAAACACCTGCAGACTTGAAAGGGGTGTGGTAAATATTGCCTTCCCTTGGTATTCACAGGGCATTGGTTCCAGGACACTGAGAATACCTAAATCCTGGGAAGTTCAAGTCCTTATATAAAAATGGCATAGCATTTGCATGTAACCAGTGCCCATCCTTCCGTATACATTAAATCTAGATTACTATAATACCTAATATAATGTAAATGCTATGTAAATAGTGGTATACTATATCATTTTATAATCTTATCTTTATTGCATTGTATTATATTTTCTATTGCTTTGGTTTTTGAATATTTTCCATCTGTGGTTTTCAGATGTGGAACCCACAGGTGCGGCGGGCCCACCGCATCACAATAGCAGCAGCCCTGAGAGTTTGCCCCATGCCCAGCACTTTAGCGATGTTATTTCATGTAATACTTTCAACAAACCCTTGACGTAGGGACTTCTTGAATTTCCATTTTATAACTGAGGAAATAGAGACATGTGGGGGTGAAATACTTCCCCAAAGCCCCAGCAAGTGAGGTAATACTCAGAGCAGTGGCAGCAGAGACCATATGGCCTGCAAAGCCTAAAATATTTACCGTCTTTATAAAAGATAGTCATACTTTACAGAAAAAGTGTCCTGACTGCTGCTGCGATGGAACAGAGCTACTGCCAGGGCGGGAGACAGAGAGGGAGGGAGGGAGACCAACACCCTGGTTAGGTTGGGGGAGTCAGAGATAAAGATTCTAATCTTGACTTACTAGCTGTGTGAACTCATCGAGTCCCTAATCTTTCCAGGCCTTCATGTCCCTGTCTTAAAAGGGGACTGGTCTTCCTGGGTCTTCCTCAGGGAATCTCCCTGACCTTCTTTCTCCCCAACATGGCTTTATTTTTCTTTGTATCACGCACCCCTACCTTGGGCTGCCTGGGTATTGCACACACACGCATGCGCATGTTACACATGCATTTGTATGCGGACATGCACACGTGTGCTCGTTTATTGTCTCACTTCCACTCTTGTTCTGTCAGGATGGTGTCAGAGACTGATGGTGTCAAAACCCAGCTACTCAAATCAGGCGCTCAGTAAATGCTGTTTGAATGAAGGAGCAAAATAATGTCAGTTATTTTTAACGATTTCCTTTGCATCCCCCCGATGGCCAGCCAGGACAGTACTTTTGCCACCAGATGGTTCTGGATGAATGAGGGTGTTTTGATACAGACTTATAGGCTGGACCACGGTGGGGGCCCTAAGCAGGGGAGGGGCCCACACTGCTCCTGGGCTCTGCCTGACCCTGGGTCTGCGTTCTCTTCTGATCCATTTGTCTGCCCTTCTCATTTCCTCCCTCAGTGGCCTCCGGTGTCAGGTGAACAAGGCAAACATGTGCGTGGTCGGTGAGCACCAAAGGCAGAGGAAATGTGTGCAATTTCCTGAGCGGCACCTGAGGAGAGTGAGATTTATAAAGGAGAGGAAGGGGGAGTGTGGGGCCGGCTAGGCAGCTCGCCGGCTTCCTTTCCCGGGCACCCAAGCCACCGCACAGGATGGGTGAAAAGTGATGGAAGGAAGTCATCTCAGACCCTGTGACTGTGAGTGTCCTGGAGAACCGATGGCGGGCTGCAAGGTGGGAGGGGTGCAGAACTGATTCTTTGTCTTGCAGAGAAGCTTGTTTGCTTCTGCGGGGTTTACCAGGAACACCAGCATCTGAAACCCCTGTGAACCTGCCTCAGCCCTGGGAGTTCAGGCTTCTTTTTCTTTCTAGTGCTTCAGCTGACACACGTGTCATCATTCTCATGGTTCCCTACACTTCTCTGGAGGGTGCAGAGACAACGTAGCTTCCTTATTTATTTATAACTACTCTGACTTTCTGCGCAGGCCCCAGCTGCTACTTTTAGTCAAATCCTATAGACCTAGTTTGATGCAAGATTTTAGAAGTCATGGTTAGTTTCATTTCATAAAGCAATCTCCCAGTCTCTCATACTCCCCTTCTGGCCTTCCCCGATGTCCTGCCTGGATGCACAGGGTGGTGGCAGAGGGAGATAGTGGTCTTTGATTCTTGCTGGTTGTAGCTGAAGAGTGGCTGATCTAGGCTGCGCCTTGTCCTGAGCCTGATGAGGGGTGACTGTCCAACCTTGGCCCCGTGGGGGAGGCCACTGACCCCTATGTCTGGTGTCCTGTGTGGTTTGGCTCCTGTCTTGGCTGGGCTGGTCCCCAGCGTGTTTTCTGCCTGCTCAGCTCCCCCTGGGTTCTCACTCATGAGCACATTTCCTGTCCTCCATCTCTGCCCCTTCCCAATCAAGACACTCTGCAGGGTCCAGAGCTGAGGGGCATCAATTTTGCCTTTCAACTCTGTCCTTTCTTTTTTTCCATTATGATTCTTTTATGGGCAATTTCAAGCCTGTGCTGATGGCTTGAAACATAAACTTTCAAACACACAGTATCAGTGAGTTTCCTAACTAGAAAGAGATGATGCACTCAGAAGGTATAGCCAAGAGAACATGATGAAGGGACCAAAGAAGATGTCATCAGGGTTAATAGCATGAGAGAAGCAAAGTGCGACACCCAAGGATTGGCAACAGTGGGCAGCAGTTACTGCCTCTGCCTGAAGGGGCAGGGACCATTGAGAAATGAATACCTGGAAAAGGGGCTCCCCCCAAACAGGTGCAGGGGTCAGTGACCGATGGCCCAGGGGCCTGCCCCCTGTTTTTATAGTTAGTTTTCCTGGAAGGTGGAGGGTGGAAGATAGCCGTGCTCATTCATTTGCATGTTACGTAGTTGCTCTGTGCTCCCACGGCAGTGCAGTGAAATATTTACACCTGGCCCTTTGGTGACCGTTGCTGTTATAGGCTGAATTGTGTACCCCCAAATCCACACAGAGAAGTCCAAACTCCTGATACCTCAGAATGTGATGTATTTAGAGACAGGTTTCTAAAGAGGTATTTAAGTTAAAAGGAGGTCATCAGGGTGGGCCCTAATCTAATATGACCAGTGTCCTCCTTATGAGAAGAGGAGATTAGGGCACGCCCAGGGACAAGTCCATGTGATGACACAGAGGGAAGGTGGCCAGCAGGCAAGGCCCCAGCCAATACACCCCTACTGACACCTGGATATATTGGATTTTTAGTCTCCAGAATTGTGAGACAATGAATTTCTGTTGGTGGTGCTTTGGTGATGGTTGCCTTAGCAAATGAATGCAGCTGCTGGAGTGGAATGAAGCTGCTGTCATAACCACAGCAGGGCAGAGAGGGGGTCAGGGGGACACATAACCGATGGTTCTTTTTCCCACTCCTGATCTACTGCTGGTGACCACCATTGGGTAAAGGCAACCAGAAACCAGCCAGCAAAGTCATCAGGGGCATTCAATAAAGGGATCAATAAATGTTGGGCTCAGAGCAAGGCCGAGAAGGGCAGAGAATGGATCTTGGGACAAAAAGTAGAATAACCAACACATACACAAAAAAGTCGGGAGAATGGTACCTATCACCCGATTTCAGCAATTACTAATATTTTCCATTCTTGTTTCATCTCTCCCATTTTTTTTTTTTTTCTGGAGTATTCTAAAGCAAATTCCAGAAATTATATAATTTCATCCAAAAATAATTTAGTGTGCATCTTTAATAGAAAAGCACTTGAAAAATGACAAGAATGCCTTTATCATACCCAATAAAATTAACACAAATTCCTTAATAGCATCTCTTCCTAGTCTACTCTCGAATGTCCCCATTGCCTCAAAAATGTCTTTTAGCAGTTGTTTTGTTCTAATCAGGCTCCAAACAAAGTTAAATATATCACACTTATTTATTGAAAAAAAAAATGGAGTCACTGTCCCTTTGTAGACTTTCTCACATCTGGACTTGGACGCATACATCATTGTGTTGATGTTGAACTTGCTCCTCTGTCCCTTCAATTTCCTGCAAAGACTTGATTAGGCTCATGGGTGCACCACTTTAGAGAAACAGAATATCTGCTTCTCCCACTTTTGTAGTGTGGAAAACAATCAGTGGGTTCAGAGACCTCAGTCTTGTCTTCCCATGATCAGGCTCCCTGTGAACCTCTTATCCAACCATGGTACTACTCATTGGTGATCACTGCCCAGTCCGTCATCTCATTCAGGTTTGCAAGATGCTGATTTTCTCAGTCTATTATTTCTTCTATACTTATTAGGGAGAATTCTTCTAAAAAGAAATTCTTGCCCTCACCAACTATTTAGTGACCCTGCAATATAATTTTTATAGAAAGGCAGAATGGATACATATGTCTTTTTCTTCATCTTTCAGAATATTAAGCTGGTGAGACTAACTACCAAAGTTTTTTTTTCTTACTGTTATTAAGAACCCATAATCAAAAAAATATATATTTGATGTGTTTAAATCCATTATAGACCTTTCTTTTGATGCCAAATTGCCCCATCTTTGCCCAGTGAGAGCCCCTTCAAATTGGCTTCTATGTCCTTTTGACTTGACACCATTAGTGTGTGATCATTTCTTTTGCCTTCTGGCACAATAAGATGGCCCAAGCCTCATTCTGTGCAGCTCTTCCTCCAGAGCAGTAATCAGCCCCAGGTCTTGGCGCAGGTTCACTTTTGCTGAGGAGAAAGCTTCTGTGTCGACAGTTCACTGGGAAGAGCACAATCCCAGGGAAGCCAAGGAGGTTTAAAAACAAAAAGGGAAGCAAGGCAGAGAAGGTGGTGAAATCCCGGGGATGGGGGGCCTCCCCAGGCTGCTGCGGCCAGTTGCTGGGATGCTCAGAGCGTCCTGAGACAGGAGACATGGAACGAACACCCCTCAGGACAGCCTCCCTCACAGCTGTCAAGGAAGCCAGCCCCATGTTGCTGTCCAGCCAGTCATGGTGGTCTCTGTCGGCTCTGCTCACACGGAGATTCCTCAGTGTGTGCTGGTGGCAGTGAGTGCGGACACAGCTTCACAACCAGCATGACAGAGTGAGACATGATTAGGCTGCACTGACTAGGAAGTAAGGCAATCAACCCAGGCCCACCAGTGTGGGGCCAAGTGGCCCTGGGGCTTTGCATGGACTGGGTCTGGCGCATCCACCTCCCACCTGTCAAATGTGCTCACACCCTCTTGCAATGTTCAGTCTGACATGGCAGCAGTCCTCTACCTTTTTAGCACCAGGGAATGGTTTCATGGAAGACAATTTTTCCACAGACTGGGCATGGGAGGGGATTGGATTTCTTATAAGAAGCACACAACCTAGGTCCCTTGCATGTACAGTTTGAGTAGGGTTCCCTCTGCTGTGAGAATCTAATGCTGCTGCTGATGTGACAGGAGGCAGAGCTCAGGAGATGATGTGAGTGACGGGAGCGGCTGTAAATACAGAAAAACTCCACTTCCTTACCCGAGCCCACTGCTGCTGTGCAGCCTGGTTCCTCACAGCCTGTGGACCAGAACTGGCCTACGGCCTAGGGGTTGGGGACTGCGGTCACACAGGATACACTGTCCACATTTTTTCCTTAGAGGGGAGGTTGTGATCTGATTCTTTCAGATGATGACCAGTTGTGATTTCCTCAAGAGACCTGAAAAGGTTTAGCAAACAAAGCCACAGTCCCTACTGCTGCAGCTGATCCAATGGTCAGAATTGATATTCATCATCATCTGTCTCCACCATCCATTTAGTTATGCAGGTTTCTGTTTAGTGGAGTGCTTATTACATACCCTGGGAAAGCATCCTCGCCTAGGTACTAAGACCTCTAATCCAACAGAATCTATGGTGGCAGGAATAGGAAAAGGACATTCAGCACATCTGTACAGGAGTGATAGTGAGAAGTCAATCCTGCTTTCACCACTGGGCTTCTGGCCTCAGGCCTGTTAGCAGCACAGACTGATTCTGGTTACCTGTAGGTGGCACACCCAGTGTGGTGAACTTGCAAGATCCCCCGAGATGGCCCTTTAGCTGAGGATTCACCAGGCCAGTCGTCTGGGTGATGAGGTACATGGAAGACTACTATATCTCACAGTCTCGAGCCCAGTGTGTCAGACCTGGTGGGTAGTGAAATGTGCTCTTTGGTCTGTGACAATGTATCATGTTGAAAGATGGACATCCTTCCAGCCCTCAGGTGGTAGTGGTGGTGAAGGTGCTGCAGGGAGGCTGACACCATAGTCTTCCATGCAGATCATCACCCTACAACTTGCTGGAGGAAAAATGGCAGAATGACCTGGTAAAGTTTCAGCTAAAAGACATGTTGCAGGACAGGGACACTGGAGGTGGCGGATGGACTGCTGTCTTTTTCCCTCCAGGCACTGACCAACAGGCTGAGCCACTTGCTGCTATGAAGGAGTCCACACGTCCACAGAGTAAGTCAAAGTACTGGGGCAGCTCTGCCCGCAGGGAGGACTTCCTCCACCACTGTTTCTCGAGGACACCTACACATAGGACTGTAATGTGGCACAGTTCATCTCTGTCTGGAGTCCATGTTATATTAATGCTCCTAGAGCCAAGTCCGGGTCTCATTGGGTGGCTCTGAGGATGCCAGTTTCCAATGGGGCTCCAAGTGAAACGAGGGCTCCCCAGTGCGTCCTGGCCGTAGTACAAGCTTCCCTGCCACTTAGGACGTCTGACCCAGCACCTCTGCTAGTGCCAGAGGAAACCGCAGTTGATAATGCTCCAGGGGGTTTAACAAACCTCAATGGGACAGATGCAGTAGAGACCCCTGAGGTTCTGCAAGAACAGGTTATGAATCTGGTGAGCTCTTGAACCCCGTCAGAGACTAAACACTTGACCATGGGACACCAAGAGACCATACTGTCCCACAGATGTTCATTGTGATCTCAGTATCACAGATCCAGTGAGTCCTAAGGTTGGGTGAATACAGCAGTAATCCCCTGTATGATAAAAATGACACAGTCAGGATTTGGCACAAGTCAAT
Source organism: Loris lydekkerianus (assembly GCA_963574355.1). NCBI lineage: Eukaryota > Metazoa > Chordata > Mammalia > Primates > Lorisidae > Loris > Loris lydekkerianus. Next base: position 9,804 of record CAUYPK010157377.1, read on the forward strand.
GACACAAACAGGTGGTCCAGACTGTCCTAGTACCTACCTCTCTTGCACCAATGCCTTTCAGAGCATAGGAACAATAGAGAAGGCCTATTGCTCTGCTGGCCATGTAAAGAGGAACTGCTTTTGACCTCCCTGTTATTAGGGATAAAGAAAGAAAAAAATAACTCCCCATATCACAGCCACATACCGAGTGGCATAGCAGCTGTGCTGCAACTGGGGCTACCCCTGGAGAAGTCTGCAGCAAGCTACTGCCACCCTCCATGATGTGTCGGGTTTTGTAAAGGCCAGAAAAGCGAGTTGAGTAGAGATGTGATGGGAGCCACTATCCCTGCATCTTTTAAGTCCTTGAGAGTGGCAGTCATCTCTCTAATTCCTCTGAGATTGAAATACTGCTTCTGATGTCCTGCAAGTTTCATATCTTGGCCAGAACAAAGGGTAGTTTCCAGATGGCCCTTCCTATCAAAATGACGTTAACCCTGTGAGACAGGGAACCAAAGCGAGGGATTTGCTATCTGTTAAGGATAATCATCCTAACCTCACGTTCTAACCAGAGTTATAATTGAGAGCCCAAGACATAAACTACAGGTGGGTTTGTGGACCCTTCCCCACAGTGTACAGTTACCCTGGCAAAAGGTAAGAGGTCTCTTCAGCCAAAGACGGATTGATTAAACATTCAGATTGGTACTTCAATTAAAATGTGAGATTACAGAGGCTGAACTCATTTGGGTTTTTACTTGTGTCTCTTGTCTTTGTGCTGAAAACCTTGGTTCGTAATTACATTAATAAAAGTACATACTTGCCGCCCCTATAATATACATAGGACAGTTTATAATGCCGATACCAGCAGCCTGCTCTCTGTAGGAGACCCACATTTGGTACCGGTGTCTGCAGAGGCTTACGCATCCTCTTCCCTTTCGAATTCGGGCTGTAAAACAAGAGTGAAATAGAGTGACCTTGTTTGTTTACAGCTTGGGCCTGGGTCCCTTTTCTTCTGCCTCAATGGTTGGCACAATATTCCAGACAGATGCTCTTCCCACAGCCTGTGTCACTGAGGGCAGACAACACAGATCTGAGCTGTAGTCAATACACAATAAAGACAAAACACTGGCAAAAAGAATCCCTCATTGCTGAAAGCACCATGATTTGGGTTTGTTACTAAAACATAACATAATCTAGTCTATCCCGATTTATAGACCATTGAACGCAGTTTAAGATTTCTTCATGGTTTTTTTTGTGGGGTATACATCCCATTAAGGATATATTGTCAAAATATTATTTTATAGAGTCAATTGTGACGACTCTTCCTTGTGCAGCTAAACTGCCTACCTAATACACAATTATTATTTGTTTCCGTTTTTCCAACTTTTATAAATTTCCATTACTTCTTTCTTTAATTTTATTTTGGATTTGAAACATTTATATAGTTCCAAAGTCAAAATACACAACCCCTTCTGTTGCAGTTCAGCCCAGGGGCCATCCTGTCCCTCTACCCTCTTAATTCCCCTCTCATAAGTCTCCATTTTTATTTTTTTGTTGATCCTCCCAGTATTACCTTTTGGTAATATAAGCAAATATATGTATTTATTCATATACCCTCCTTTCTCAAACCAAAGATAGCATACATACTAGAAACACTTTTCTGGACCATAATTTATCCATTTGGATTGTTTCCATTCTTTTACTATTACAATTATTGGCGATGGATAGCCTTGTGCATAACATCATTTTGTAGTTGATTTTTGAGATAGATTCCTAGAAGTAGGATTGTTGTGTCAAAGGCTAGACAAGTTTATAATTTTGCTAGCTGGCCCAAGTTTCCCTCCACAATGACCGTATCCGTTTGCATTTCCACCAGGAACTTAGGAGAGAATCAGTTTTCCAACAGTCTTATCGAAAGAGTATGCCGTCAGACGTTGAAGTTTCGCCAATCTGATAGGTGAGAGTTAACATCTTGGCTTAGTTTTAACTTGCACTTTTCTTATTCTGAGGAAGGGGAACTTCTTCCCAGACATTCAATGTATTCAGGGAGGGATTCAATTTGCATCCCTCCCTGAAAACTGTTTCTGTATTCTGCTCATTTTTCTGTAGGGTTGTTGGTGATTTTCTTCTCAATTTTTAGGAGCTCTTTATTCATTAGGAATATTAGTCCTTAGTCTATGATATAATCTATATTTGGGAGAATGCAAGATAGCATGACCCCATGCAGGGAATTTAGAGACATCTCACAAAATTACCAATGCATTTTCTCTTTGACCCAGCAACCCCACGGAGACACCAGACTTGACATTGCTGAACTGCTGAACCCAGCAGCTGCCTACCTCTGGATTTCATGTTGTGTAAGAAAAATAAACACTTAGGGTAGTCAGATTTTTTGTTTGCTTTGTTAATTGAAGATGCTTTCCTACATTTATACATACACAGCAGTTTTTATACGTATCAAACAACTGTACATATTTTTTAAATGCCTTTCTCTTCCATCAAGCAGGTCAAGAACATCTGTTCTTTTTCTCCCTTCTTTACCTGTCACCTCTCTCCTCCTCGTTTACCTAATATTTTCTTCCATTTTTTCCCCAGCAGGATGTTATACTTACCCAGTGATTCAACTATTAAAAAGTAGGTCCTGATGCACACTCTACTGGGGGCATCACAGTGCATCAATTAAAAAAAAAGGGGGGGGGGAAGGAAAAGAGTTCCCAGAGAAGATGAAAAGGACAACAATTGATTTCATTTTTTTTCTTCCCCCTTCTTTGGGATGAGCCCACTGAGAATAAAAGATGGAAACCCCAATACTGGGGCATCATGGCTGCTATGACTCCACTCCAGAGGTGTCCAAGGTGGCTGTGGAATTGACTGGGATGCGCACAGTGGCTGGGATCCATCTGGCCTCCTGTGCCAGCTCAGGGCCTTCTTGGCTGTGTGTCTCTTTGGTACGTTTTCTCTTCCTGAGCTAGGTGGAGTTCAAGTAATTCAAGAAAGTCTCAGGCTTTGGCTCAGCTTATCATTTCATTCTAAAGTGAGCACTAAAGTCTATAGACTCCACCCTATAGAAAAAAAAAGCACTAGTACTTAAGAATTTATATTCTTGGATATTTATTACATCATTTGTAATAGCAAAAAAAAAAAAAAAAGAAGCAACATAAATGCTTATCAATAGGTCCAATGAATGATGGTACATTCACACAATGGGGCATTTTTTATTGCTCCTTAAAAATGAGTTAGAGCTGGATCTATTGCCCTGGAGAGATGGCAAGATATACTATACTTCAAAAGCTATTGCAGTGAAATATGTACTATGTTTCTCTTTTTCTCTCTCTTTTCAAGAGACAAGGTCTCCTTATGTTGCCCAGGCTGGACTGTAAAGCTATTCACAGGCATGATCATAGCTCACTGTAGGCTTGAACTCCTAGCTCAGCCTCCCAAATAGCTGGGAATATAGGCATCTGGCTTTCTCTGTATTTCTTAAATGACAAAAAAAGCCCTTCCTTGTTGATGCCTACAGATTTGTTTCCATTTCTGAGTATCTTTGGTATATGTTTGGCCTCAGTTTCTTCCTGTGTAAATTGAGGATAACAATAGCGCTTCCCTTGTAACATTGCAGTGAGGATTAAATGAACCCCAGGAGGTAATATGGTGAAAACAAGGCTTGCCTTGTAGTAAACATTAAGTAAATGTAACTTATTTTAAGTGAACAGAGGTCAATATGTAGAGAGATGTTCTCAGGCTGTTAATACTGGTTAGTGGGGTGGGAGAGAAAGACAGAAGAGAGGGAGATAAACCATGATTTTTGCAGAAAGGAAATATTATTTATGGTAAGAGTTAAAGTGAAAATGTGGAAATTAACATTCTAAGTTATATCTATGATATTATAATGAATATGGGAAAACTATACATATGTGTGGAAAAATTAAAATATTGATTTAATTAGGTGACTAGAGTATGGGGCCATTTGTATCTTAAATTCTGTGACTATCTTTGGTGTTGTTTTTCCTATCAACTATTCTAAAAGAGGGCCTAGTATAGCTCCTGGAACATAGATGCTCAACAAATGACTGCTATTTCTATAAGAGTTTTATTTTGAGAATGGCTTCCCTAGAAGCTTCCTGTCCTTGGGCTGTCTCCAAACTCGATGGCTCTGCATGGTAGACCTGAAGGAGTTCCTCTCTACTCCACAGCTTGTTTTTCCTGCTTGCAAAGTTGTTTTGGTTCTGTGACATTATGTAAGTAGCCATGATACTGATATGGGGAGGTTATTCTGAATTATCCTGGGGATAGAAAGTCCTAAGTAACCACAGGGTCCTTATGAGAGGGAAGTAGGAAGGTCAAAGTCAGGAGAACATAGTATGGTGATGGAAGCAGAGATTGGAGTGATGCACCACAAGCCAAGGAATGTGGACAGCCCCTAGACACGGGACAAGAAAAGGATGGTCTCCCCTGGGACCTCCAGAAGAAAACTTGGGCCTCTCCATAAGGTTCATTTCAGACTTCTGACCTCCAAAACTGTGAGAGGATAAATTTGTGTTGTTAAATCACTTAGTTCATGGTAATTTGTTTTAGTAGCAATAGAAAACTAATATAGAAACCTTGGCTAAAATAACCCTTAAGGCACTGGTTTCCTGTATAATCCTATTTTGCACAACTAGAGCTGAATATCACATTGTTCTTTCTCTTTGAATTCCTTCTGTAAACAAATCCTAATCTCTTTTTAGGCAGATGAATGCCTCGGGGAGATGAGGGTAAAGATTTATGTTCAGAAAGGCAAGTGCTTGCATATATGCAAACACACAAATAAGAGGACTAGAGTGAAATACATCCAAATATTAACAATGGTGGAAATATCAACGGATTTCCTGCCTTGAATTTTTGTGGATTTTCCAAATAGTCTCTAACAAACAGGCATTCTTTTGTAATTTAAAATATAAACTCAGGTGATTAGGTATTCAGGGGTCCTCAAACTCTTTAAACAGGGGGCCAGTTCACTGTCCCTCAGCCCATTGGAGGGCCAGACTATAGTTAAAAAAAAAAAAAAAACAAAAAACTATGAACAAAGTCCTATGCACACTACCCTTATCTTACTTTGAAGTAAAAAACCAAAACAGGAAC
>CAUYPK010157378.1:0-18987 GCA_963574355.1 Loris lydekkerianus
AGAATCCGAACTCCTGGGGGACAGACCTCCAGACCTCCGTGTGAGTGGAGGGGAGTGCTGGATTGCTGGGAAAGATATTTAAAGTTTTATACAGTTTTATGCCTGGCATGGGAGCACCATGGCACCCTAGTAGGGGAGGTAGGTCCAGTTTTTAGAAGGTCACTCCCGTGAAGTGTAGTGGGAGGGCCTTTAATTTCTGCCCTTTTGTTCGTTTGTGGGGCTCTTAAGCTGGTCTCGTGGGGGATGGGGAACTCCCATTTACTTGGTGATGGATTTTGTACCTTTTGTTTGCATCCTTGTGGTCTCGGCTCGCCTGAGTGGTGTTGATGTGTGTTCTTCAACCTTCTCTCTTGGTACAGCTCGAATCCTCCAGGTTACTTACTAAATTTCTGTCCCTTAACACTCCTTCTGGACAGGAGCCTCTGTGGAAAGCTGGCTTCAGTCTGCCATCTTGTCTCCTCCCCCTGAGTGATTTACTCTTCACTTTTCCAGGCTGCATAATCCAGGTTCTTTTTATAAGATTGCCCATTAGTCCCATTTTCCAGGCTTTCAATCAGCTTCCTGGCTGTAAGCTATCGACCCAGCTGCTCACCATAGACTGGCCTACTGGCTCCTGAAGACCACCAGATGCAAGTTTAACCCAGAGAAGTTCACAGGAGCGAGGTCCCCCAGCTGCTGTAAATCACCCTCTCCCTCGCCTCCTCCCTGAATCCAGAGAACAACCCCCAGCTTGCTGTGAAGGCCATAAAACTTCTCTTCTTTAAAGGGCCCCTTTGTTGGGGGTGTTCATTGTAGCAAGCATGCAAGTCCACCAAGGACCCATAAAATTTTGCCAGGCTTTGTGTCAGTGACCCCACAGGCCTGCACCTTCACAGTCCCACCCTTAAGCCCACAATGAAACTGTTGCTGGGTTCACCCAGAAACGGACTGGCCTCAATTTGCCTTGTGATTTGTTTGTTAGATTTACAAATGGCCTTTGAGGCCAGAAAACCCCTCCTAACCCTGAATACCTGATCAGTGGGAGCTCAGGAACAGTCTGGGGAACTTCGAGGGCCCTTGGATCTCCATGGAGATTTAAAAACAATTGATTCAGGGCAAAAAATGCCACTGCCCCTGAAGGGTAAGCCAACATTCAGATGCAGCCAGCTGTCCTCTCTCGGGTGGGTAAAGGTGTTTTTGCTTTTGTACTCACCAGCTCGTGCAGGGCCCTGCTCCCTGAGATGCCCAAGAAACTACAGGCACCCTCATCTGCTCCCTGATGCCCAATCCACTCCAGCAATCCTACCAGCCCTGAGAAAGTGAAACCCAAGCAAAGCTAATCAGCAGGAAGGATGTTAACACTGATTTCATAAGCCAGGCAAGGTGGCTCATATCTGTAATCCTAGCACTGTGGGAGGCCCATGCAGGTGGATCCCTTGAGCTCAGGAGTTCGAGACCAGCCTGAGCAAGAGCAAAACCCCATCTCTACTAAAAATAGAAAAATTAGTATAGTATTGTGGTAAGTACCTGTATTCCCAGTTGCTCAGGAGGCTGAGGCAGGAGGATCACTTGAACTCAGAAGTCTGAGGTTGCAGTGAGTGAGGCTGATGCCATGGCACTCTAGCCTGGAGCAACAGAGTGAGACTCTGCCCCCAAACAAACAAAAACAAACACTTCTTTTATACATATCTTAGTAGTTAGGAGTATGGGCTTCAGACCGCCCAACTGTCTATCAACAGAATAGATATTCATATGATGGGATCTAAAAGAATAAAGGATAGACACAACCACATGGATGAACCACACATACAGTCTACTGAGTGAAGGAAGCCAGACATATAAGAGTAAACACATTTCCACTTATATGAAGTTTAAAAAGAAGCGACATTGGCTCGGCACCTGTGGCTCAAGCAGCTAAGGTGCCAACCACATATACCTGAGCTGGTGGGTTTAAATCCAGCCTGGGCCTGCCAAATCAATGACAGCTGCAACCAAAAAATAGCTGGGCGTCATGGCAGCATCTGTAGTCCCAGCTACTTGGGAGACAGAGGCAGGAGAATCACTTGAGCCCAGGAGTTGGAGTTTGCTGTGAGCTGTGATGCCACAGCACTCTACCCAGGCTGACAGCTTAAGGCTCTGTCTAAAAAAAAAAAAAAAAAAAGAGGCGACATTTAACCCACAGTCACAAAAGTCCCAACAGTAGCTACCTCTGGGAGGCAAAAGGGGGGTGGGTACTGACTGAAGAGGGATGTGAGAAAACTTTCTGGGGATGATAGAAAAATTATATACCTTGATCTGAAAGGTTGTCACCTAGGTCTATACATATATAAAAAATAATCCAGTTATCCACTTAAGATCTGTGCTTTTTACTGCATGTAAATTATGTGTTAGGATTGGATGGCGGAAGGAGAAAGATTTTCCCCAAGAAGACATCAACAGAACACTTGCCATGTCCAACTGTCTTCAGAAGAGATGTAGACATCTGGCACATTTACAGACACATTATTGAAACTAGGCCAGGCGAGGTGGCTCAATGGCTAGAAACCCAGCACTTTGGGAGGCCCAGGCAGGAGGATCACTTAAGGTCAGGAGTCCTAGACCAGGCTGGGCAACATAATAATATTCCATCTCTACAATTTAAAAAAATTAGCTGGGCTTGATGGTGCACACTTCTAGTCCTAGCTACTTGGGAGGCTTGAGCCTAAAAGTCTGAGGCTACACTGAGCTATAATGGCACCACTACATTCCAGCCTGGGCAACAGAGCAAGACCCTGTCTCAGAAAAACAAAACAAACAAACAAACAAAAAAAAGATACACAAAAAGCTATGTATTGAAAGTATATAGAAAACTAAGAAAATAAAAAGGCAGATGACTATTAACTCTAGAGGAGGGATGGTACAAGAAATAAATAATAACTAAAATCACTACATGAATCAGCTACACAAAGCTTTTACAAAACATTTAAAAAACATTTAGTATGAAGAACATTGAATAGTGATCCAATTAAAAGTACAATATAGCTGCACTGGGAGCAGCAGGGAAGAGAAGGAGGAGTGTGGAAAGTGTGCAAAGGGAAGAAAGAGAAATGAACATGATTTAAAGGAAAGAGGACAAATACAAATTAAGAATTATGTTCTAAGATGATTATTATAAGTGAAAGGTATTTTAGTCTATTCAAGATTTTAACTTGTGAAAAAGAAGATAGAGGGATAATTTTCTTTTGGGGGGACAGTCTCACTGTGTTGCCCTCGGTAAAGTGCTGTGGTGTCATAGCTCACAGCAACCTCAAACTCTTGGGCTTAAGTGAGTCCCTTGCCTCAGCCTCCCAGGTAGCTAGGACTACAGGTGCCCACCACAATGCCCGGCTATTTTTTGTTGTTGTTGCAGTTTTCATTGTTTAGCTGGCCCGGGCTGGGCTCAAACCCACCACCTTCAGTGTATGTGGCTGGTGCCATAACCACTGTGCTATAGGTGCCGAGCCAAGAGAGCTAATATTTTAAGAGAGCAGCAACTACAGGACTTGAGATGAGCTCAGGGTCATCTGGACTGGGCAATATTTCTCTCCAAGGGAGAGCTGCAGGGTTCTAAGAGGCATACAATTTTCTAGCAGGTGAAAAATTAAATTCCTGTGTATTTTATTTTGGGGAGGTTAAAAAAATAACAAATAAATACGAAGGCATCTGCCTGTGTCAAATTCACACAGAGACAAAATGACATGCAGGTGGCAGTGTGTTTAGGAGTGTACTTGACATCATTCGTTCCCCAAGCTCACCAGATCCAACTGAGCATGCCCACATTCAGCTGACACTATGACTAAGGACCTGTAACAAAATGCGGACTTGTCAGCTCTAGGTTGGTTGATTTTAAATCATCTCCTGTGATCAAATTTACAGGTTGATTTTTTTAATATGACTATAATAAACTTCCCATTTATAAGCTGCTTTATAACTTTCAAAGTGCTTTCACATACATTAACTAATTTGATCTTAATTTTGCAAATAGGAACTGAGTTATTGCTTTCATTAATTGTGGAAGCTGAATCTCAGAGAGGTTTAGTGACATAACTTTGGTCACACAGTAAACTGGAGGCAGGATGAATGTTAGAACAGAGGTAGATTAGGTTGCTATGGCTATACATGTGTAACAGATTACCACAAATTTAGCAGTTAAACAAGAACACCCATTTCTTAGCTCATAGCTCTACAAGTCAGAAGTCGAGACACAGTGTGACGGATTTTCAGCTCTGGTTCTCACAAGGCTGAAATCAAGGTGACAGCCAAGGCTGAGATCTCACCTGGAGATCAGGATCCTCTTTCAGGCTCATTCAGGTTATTGGCAGAATTTAGTTCCTTGCAGCTGTATGATTGCAGTGCCTATTTTCTTGCTGGCTGTCAGCCAGGATCACTCTCGGGTTCTAGGAGCAACTTTTAGGTCCTTGGCACATGGCCCCAACCACCTTCAAAGCCAGCAACAGAAAATCTCTGACGTCAGATGTCTGTCACTTGTAGGCCAGGCACAATGGCTCACACCTTTAATCCTAGCACTCTGGGAGGCTGAGGTAGGTGGATCACCTGAGCTTAGAATTCGAGACCAGCCTGAGCAAGTGTGAGACCCCATCTCTACTAAAATTAGAAAAAATTAACCAGGCATTGTGGCAGGCACCTGTAATCCCAGCTACTCAGGAGGCTGAGCCAGGAGAATCACTTGAGACCAGGAGTTTGAGGTTGCTGTAAGCCAAGCCTGATGCCATGGCACTCTAGCCTGGGCAACAGAGTGAGACTCTGTCTCAAAAGGAAAAATGCCTCTCATGTGTTAAATCCCTTGCTTTATGAAGAGAGACAGTCCTTTTTAAGGATTTGCCTGATTAGTTCAGGCCCACCCAAGGTAGTCACCTGGGCAATAGGGCATAACCTAAACACAGGAGTAGTAGGTCATCATATTCATAAGTCCAACCCATACTTAAGGAGGAGGGATTCTATAGGGCATATATGCCTAGGGTGGGAATCTTGGGGGCCATTGCGGAATTTCTGCCAATCATTCAAAGTGTGCTGACCCCCAAGCTAGAGTTTCATTCACTGAGACTATGGCATTCTCCCAGCAGTGATAAGGGCTTCCTTTACCAATCATTTCTTTCTTTCTTTTCTTTTCTTTTTATTTATTTATTTATTTATTTATTTATTTATTTATTTATTTATTTATTTATGAGACAGAGTCTTACTCTGTCACCCTGGGTAGAGTGCCGTGGTGTCATCATAACTCACTACAACCTCAACCTCTTGGGCTCAAGTGATTCTCCTGCTTCAGCCTCCCAAGTAGCAGGGACTACAGATACCTACCACAATGTCCAGCTAGTTTGTCTATATTTAGTAGAGTCAGAGTCTCGCTCTTGCTCAGGCTGGTCTCAAACTCATGAGCTCAAGCAATCCATCTGCCTTGGCCTCTCAGGGTGGTAGGATTACAGGCATGAGCCACCGCACACAGCTCTTGACCACTCATTGTGAAGGTTCCATGACCATCCTAGGTTATGAAAAAAAAAAAAAACATATCATAAAATCTGTTTAAAGAGATGCCTTTGGGGTGCTGCATTGTAGCTATGCTATCGAGATTGTGGAATGTGACTGTTTCAGCTCACCACAACAAAGATTTGTAATATTAGCTGGGGTCCTACTTGTTCGTTACAAATTTCAACAGCTTGATTTTCTTAAAAGATCATTCGGCAAAAAGAAATACTGCTTGATTCCACTTAGATATCTAGGGGTAGCCTAATTCACAAAAACTGAAAGTAGGATGGTGGGTGCCAGGGCTAGAGGAAGAGGGCAATGGGGAGTTATTGTGTAATGCATACAAAATTGCAGTTTTGCAAGATGCAAAAGTTCTGGAGATCTGTTACACAATAATGTGAATATATCTAACATTGCTAAATTATATACATTTAAAAATGGTTTTAAGATGATACAATTTATGTTATGCAGGGAAACAAAGAAATCTTCACCAAAGCTTTATGGGATCTGAAGTATGAAAGATCTTTTTTCTTTTTTTCCTGAGACAGAGTCTCAAGCTGTCACCCTGGGTAGAGTGCTGTGGCATCATAGCTCACAACAACCTCAAACTCCTGGGCTCAAGCAATTCTCTTGCCTCAGCCTCTCAAATAGCTGGGACTACAGGCACCTGCCACAATGCCTGGCTATTTTTTTTGTTGTTGTAGTTGTCATTATTGTTTAGCTGGCCCGGGCCGGGCTCAAACCCAACAGCCTCAGTGTATGTGGCCAGCGCCCTACCCACGGAGCTACAGGCACTACCCTGAAAGGCCTCTTTAAAGTAGATTCAGGATCAGAAAAAGTTACTAGAATTATAGTGGATATGATGGATTTGTTCTTTTGACATCCATCCTACCTTCTTTCTCTGTGCCTTCCTCTATAGCAAAGCCTAGAAAGCTAAAATTTACACTTGGACAAGGAAAGTTTCTCACTGCCTAACTAGCCAGGACTTCCTCTCCTAAACATGAGCCACAGCAGTGGAGCTGTAGCAGCCACTTTGATACCACAAAGTGACAAGTATGGGGAGAAAAAGCCAATAGCTGAGAATGGCGCAGTGGAGTTGCTAATAGCCTGGTCTTTGATGCAATCAATGAACTATGGACAAACCCTGGACCTGCCTACTTCCAGACTTCTTGCTAGCTAAGTAGTAAAGGTTTAAGCCATTGTTAAGTGTGTTCTTGATTACTTGAAGTCAAAATCCTTCCTAATATGTCTAACCCATTTCTGATAACGCTCAGCAGATGTCTTTGCTTTTGACTTTGCAGAGAAAATGGCATCCTGTTCCTGACCTCCACCTCACTGACACACAAGCTTTCTCCCTTCCCTCTTGTCTTGTGGCCAGGGTCCTCTTGTCTGATCTAAAGCTAATCTCTCCCTGGTGCCCTGGACAGCACATCCTCCCTGCTGTGGAGACCTTGGCCCAGCAGTTACCTTCTTTCTTTCCTGTATCTTCCATCACGTACTCTCCAGGAGCCCCTTCCCAACTGTAGTCTTGAGTCAGTACCCAAGGCTGTGTATAATGGACTGAGCAGACATGTCATGTTCTCATCACCAGGTAACTTCTTTGAAAGAAGGGTCCCTTCCAAGTGACCTGGATGAGCCCCCAGGAGATGAAAGAAGCAAGAGGCTAAGGGCTTTGAACTATTCTCAGTTCCCAGAGTAAGCAGCTGCTCAGGACCATGTGTATGCCATGGGTGCCATCTAATGCTTGCTTTCCACTGCAAGGGTTATATTCCTTCTGCTTTTTCTCCTTATTTTTATTGAGGGCATATTTTCTTTATCTTTAAGGCTTTTATAGCTTTGTGTCTCGGCCTCATTTTAGTACATTCTGTTGTTATGATTTATGCTGCTTTTACTGGATCTTTACCCTCAGCACATAAACATGTTTTAAGTTTTCCACATCTTAAAAATAAAACCCTTCTTTGACCCTGTGTTCTCATCTAGTTTCTGAAGTCTCTCTCTCTCTCTCTCTCTCTTTCCTCTCTCTCTCTCTCTTTCTCTCTCCCTCTCTCCCCACTTCATTGTCAGCTCTCTGGAAGCCATCTGCACTTACAGTATTTTCTTCAATCCCACTCACTCTACTGGAGAGTCTCCATCCCAAGACTAGAAGCTCAGTTCAGCTTTGCTTAGCACAATGGGGATTTTTTGGGAAAGATACTGGGAATCTCTCAGGAGCTGTGGGAAGAAAAGAAAAGAAGGGATGCAGCTGTGCCACCAGAACGCCCTGGGACTTGTCTCTTGTGGCCCCCATACCGTCTCTTCTCTCAGCTTCTCTCTTTGAAGTGATGTTATTCTTTCCTCTACATGACTTCTAGGTGCTCCAGAACTTTCTATCTTGTTGTTCATCTCACCTGCTTCCCTTAGTTACAGTTTGAAAATCTCAGGAAAGGATTCAAATTGGCCCAGTGTGGGTCAGGTGTCTTCCTGTGAACCAATCGGCCATGGCCACAGGAGTCAAAGTCACAGAGCAGAAACATAATCACAGCTGGCTCCTGCCTGACCTGTCAGTGCCCCACCTACATTGCTCAGGCCTCACCTCTTCCCTCTGCTGCTATCTGCCTGAAGCCATGGAGCTCTGCAGTTTGTGTGCACAAGTCAGCAGTGCTGGGAATGGCCTCACCCCCAGATGACTTCAACTGACAACTCAGGTGTGTAACCCCAGCTTTCTCAGCCCTTGAGTGGGCTAATGTGGTGGGCACAGAGATGTGCTCGGCACGTCCCCCTTCCAGAACAGATCTGTTGCCCCAGCAGTCAGCAGACAACCTCCAATCAGCTGCCAAGAGCCACCTCACTCAGATGCACTTCCTGCCCAGTGTAACCCACATCCAATGACTGGTCATCTCATCCCATGAGGACAACTAGGTCATACACACCTCAGCATTCCCCATGGTCACTCCAGACTTTGTCACAACAACTTTGCAGTTCAACCCCTCCCTCTGCCCAATCCCACTCCTTCCTCCTCCTTCCACAGATGTTGTCTATAGTAACTATCTTGCATGCCAAAGTCAGTTTCAGTTTCTGCCTCCAGAGAACCTAGCCTGTGACCATGAACTTTGAGCTATATGTTCCATTCCATCTCCTGGACGTCCCCCATGGGATTGAGGGTCAGTTGCCCACAGAGAGAACTGGCTTGGCGATGCCCCCTTTATTGGCTGCCTTCCCTCTCCTGTCTCACCGCCCCACTCCCAAACCTATATGCTTTGAATCCTAAAATCTTCTTGCTCTGAAGTATTTGTTTTGAGATTTGCTTCTGGGACAACCCAAACTCTAACACCAGGGCTTTCTTGCTGATTTGTTTTGTTTTATTGTGAGTCAGAGTCTCATTTTATCCCCCTGGGTGGAATGCTCTGGTGTCATAGCTCACAAGCAACCTCAAATTCTTAGGCTCAAGCAATCCTCTTGCCTCATCCTCCTGAGTAGCCAGGACTACGGGTGCCCACCACAACACCCGGCTATTTTTAGAGACGGGGTCTCGCTGTGAGCTCAAACAATCCACCCGCCTCAGCCTCCCAAAGTGCTGGGATTACAGGCATGAGCCACAGCACCTGGCTTGCTTTCTTCGTGGTTAAATACAGATAACCCAAACTTTATCTGCACTGTGTACCACTGGGAACCCAAGCTCTTTTTGAAATGTTTTCCTCGCTCAACTTCCTGGATTTCCTGCTCTCTTTCTGGCCACTCTTTTCCCCTCCCTTCGTCCTCTGCCCACTTTCAGGGTTTGCAACCTGGCTTCCTCCTGCACCCAACACCTGCAGAGTTGACTGCCACTACACAGGAATGACTCACACTGTCCATCTCCATCCCAGACCTCTCCCTTGGGCTCTGGACTACTATATCCAACTGTTTCCCATGACCTCCTCAGACATTTCCATCAACATGATGGGACTGAAGTCTTCATCTCTTTTTAAGCTGCCTACTACTTGTGCGTTATTTTCTGTGTGCTTCTCCTCCATTCCCCATCTCAGCAAATGCCATCACTATTGGTTGTCCCCCAAACCAGTTTTCTAGGAGTCACCTGACCTCGTAGTAATCTTCTACTGCCCTTCCTGTGCTCAGGCCCCTTTAGTGCTTGTCTGCCCTGTTGTAAACCCACCCCTCACCTCCAATCACTCTCCCCACTCCCACTGCCCACCACTAGCCTAACTCATTGAACCTCTCTTAGTCTTAGTTTCTGCATCTGTAAAATAGGCTGTTAATTATAGTACTTACTCTGCAGAGTTGCTGTGAGGTTTAAAAGATACCATAGAGGTGTAAAGAGCTTGGAAAAATATGTGACATATAATAAGTATCTGAGTCCCTTCCATGCTACCATAATAGAATACCACAAACTTGGTCATTTATAAAGAACAGAAATTTATATCTCACAATTTTGGAGGCTGGGAAGTCCAAAATCAAGTCACCAGCAGGCTCAGTATCTGGTTCCAAGATGGTGTCTTATTGCTGTGTCTTTCAGAAAAGAGGAATGCTATGTTTTCACATAGCAGAAGGCAAAAAGGGATGAGCCTGGTGTAACTGTCTCCTCACATGGCTGAACAGCAAGAGAGAGCAAACCCATTATCACAAGCCCTTCTTATAAGGGCTTTAATCCATTCATGAGAGTAGTGTCCTTATGACCAAATACCTCCCAAAGGGCTCCACCTCCCAACACTGTTGCTTTGGGGATTAAGTTTCCAATACATGAATTTAGGGAAAGACATTCCAACCATAGCATTAAGCACTCAATGATTGTTGGCTTTTCATTATTATTTTTACTATGGTTTACATTTACTCCCTCTCCCTTTTTTGAGGCAAGGCCTCACTCTGTCATCCTGGCTGGAGTGTAGTGGTGTGATCATATGGTGTTGCAACCTCTAACTCCTAGGCTCAAGCAATACTCCCACCTCAGCTTCCCTAGTAGCTGGAAATATAGGCACATTCTACCATGCCCAGCTATTTTTTTAACTTTTTTTTTTTTTTTTTTTTTTTTGTAGAGATGAGTCCTGCTATGTTGCTCAGGCTGGTCTTGAACTCTTGGGCTCAAGGGATCCTTCTGCCTCACTTCTACTGTCAAAGTGCTGGAATTATGGGTGTGAGCCACTAAGCTCAGCCCAGGAATTTTTTTTATATCCAGCTAAGGAGAAGTTGAGTTGAGGATTTTTTTTTTTTTTTTTTTTGTCTTGTCATCATCCACAGAGTTGAGGATATATTTAATTTGGGTTTAGTGGGATATTTTGTGTGCAATTTTAAGACCTTTCTAGCCATCCTAGTGTAGGAACAGCCTCCAAGAAACTCACCACCCCCTGGATTAACTCTCAAGGTAATGTAACATAAAGATTCAGGCCCAGAGGTTAGATCTCAATGTAAACACATCCTACGGTGTCCAGAACCCAAAGTATACAGATAGTAGAGGAGAAACAAGGTATGACAGGTATAGAGTCAGAAGCTACTCTGTTCTTCTACTCATGAGACATAAAAAATTATAAGCAGAGGATTCAGTATTTAATTCCCACCCATGCCCAGATAAAATGGAAACTCTCCAATCAGAAATATATTTGGTGACATAATGTATACAATTATGGATGTACTGTGTATTTTTCTTTGTGATACAATGTATGTGAAATAGAATTGGGCAGACATCCTGGTTTGTAGAGCACAAATCTGCAGCAGTACAGCAAATAGTGAGTAGGTCTGTATGTAAAGTCACATGTTTATCCAGCCCAGTGAATTGGACTGCATCTTAGAATACCTGATGTCTCCTGTCCTGATGAAGTCTGGCAGTTCCAGATGAAATGGCAGGCAAAATTGCCACCGACACAGCAAAATACCCTAAAGAAACATATTTATCAATGAGTCAATTTTTATCCCTTAAGAGCAATTCAATTACATAATTATTTAGTCCAGTACCATGTAGTGGAAATTTAAGAAGGCATTTGAATTGCTCTTCTATGCTCTAATTTCAGATTAATTTTGTGTGTTTTTTCCTGGAATTATTGATCCAACCAAAAATATGTTACATTGCCTGAATTTTGTGAGGTTTAGAGTATCTATCAACTCTTTAAAATTCAAAATTACTTGTGATTTATTGTCATATTTAAATTTGTACCTAGGATGTCATATTCTTTTACTTATAGGGGGACCCCCAAATTGCATAAGTTCCAGACCCTACAGAGCCTGGGTTCTCGTCTGGTATCACCCCCCTGACATGGGTTTGGTACACAGAATATACTACACGTTTCCACGGCAGGTCATGGCAGGAAGTGTGTCTCTGGAGAGAGGGAAAAAAGGGTCAAGTAAAAAAAGCTATGGTTCTATCATATAATAGATCTGGGGCTTGGAATCCACCGAGGTGAAATGGTGGTGCAAATTCAATCAGTTTGCTCCCACTTTGGGGATTGAAGCCCGGGAATGTTCGGCGGTGGATGGCCCCATCTAAGATGGGTGCAGGTCCATATTTGGCCACAAGATGGCGGTAAAAGAGTGGTTCCCTCCTTTCAGTCAAAAATTCATTTAAGAGCTAATCAAGGCAAAGCGGGTTTTTCATGTTTCCTGCCAGTGCCTTCTCCCCTTTGCCAAGCCTCAGTGCACTTACTATTGTTCCATTCTTTTTGGTTAAAGTCGTCACAAATCTGCGTTTTTGTTTGTTAACTCAGCTGTAGCCTGCAGTTCGTCTTCTAGACAACTTCCCGTGCTTCTTATAGTTAAGGATTATGTTCTTATTAACTATTATTAGAAGAATTTTCTGACTCAGAAGTTTCAGGACTTAAAGCTATAGTCTTACTTCAATAATTGCCTGATTACGTGCTGCTCGGCTTAGAACTTTCATTACTCGGCTTCTATTTCGCAGACATTTCTCCATAGCCCGCAGTCGGGCTTTATCTGAAAAAGCAGCCCTGACCCCTGCCTGTCTGCGAGAGATATGGTTCCATCTAGTTTTGCTGGGGCCCTGCAAAGGCTGAATGACTCCTATGTTAACTATTTTTAAAAAGAGCAACTTGAGGGCGACGCCTTGTGGCTCAAGGGAGTAGGACGCCAGCCCCATATGCCGGAGGTGGAGGGTTCAAACCCAGCCCCGGCCAAAAACTGCAAAAAAAAAAAAAGCAACTTGCCTAAGACAGACAAGGATAGAAATAGAAGAGTTGGCTTTTATAGATTCAAACTTCCATTCTCCAAGCTGGCATTGAACACATCTCCCCCTTTCCTCCCCACCCCCAAGGTTTTCAACACATCCCCTAGAAATCACAGGGCTGCCACCAGATCTGACCACCTTCACCTTCCTGACCTGTCTTGAGAGTTTTGCCTTCACTTAGGGCCCTTGCCCTAAACATGTATTTGGCATAGTGGCAGAGGCTCTTGCTAGAAAACTGTGCTAAAAATGAAAAGGCATAGGGCACAAACCAAGAGCAACCATGCTGCTCTCCTGAGTATACAAACGCGGGAGCTCCTGCCTCTCCAGCAGTTGAGATGACTGTGTTCATCTATGATGAACTGTCACAAGTTTGTCTTATACTCATGAAGCTGTTGGCTGAGGCTGGAGATTGCATCTGTGGAGGAGGACACAGCAAAGCTCACTGGCCCACAGTCACAGCAGATCTTGGCTGTACCCTTAATAAACTTGCCTTGATCCCTGACTGCTCCAGGAGTCATGTAACACATACTGTGAGACAACAGGCACGTTTTCAAAGATCAAAATCAGAAAGCTCAACTGTCTTGTTTCTTCTGCAAAGGAACTGGCTCCAGAACTGGATTATTTTGTTTTTGCCTCGTACAAATATTCATCTCTGAACAGAAGCTTGAGTCTTCTGTTTGGGCAGAAGGGGAGAATCAGTTAGGGACAAGGATTCACATGCCAGCTGTGTGACTGCTTCAGGAATGAAGGACTTCTTCCCTTTATTTTGAGGGGTGTCACCAGCAGTCACCACCACCCCTCCACCATGCCTTTAATGAACTGCCTTAGACAGACACTCCGGCCAAGGCAACACCCTCTCCCGAAGTAGTCCACAGGCAGTGACTGATTGACAAGGGAGTATTAAGGCTCAGTCCTCTCATCTCTTCTGAGGATAGTTGCAAGGGTCATTTTAATCTTTCAAACTCTCTGTAGAGTGGGCTAAGGCTTCCTTAAAGACTGCATCACAACACAACTTCTTCTTTTTCTTTTTTTCTTTTGAGGCAGAGTCTCACTCTTTCACCCTGGGTAGAGTGCCATGGCATCATCATAGTTCACAACAACCTCAAACTCTTGGGCTCACGCGATCCCCTTGCCTCAGCCTCCCAAGTAGCTGGGACTACAGGCACCCATCATGATGCTCCAGCTAGTTTTTCTTTTTTTATTTATTTTTTGTTTTTTTTATTTCTTTTTCATTTTTACATATACATGTGTTTATTAGATTTCCATTTTTTTGCCTTCAAATTAAAAAGGCTCAAATTTTAATAACAATAACAATGTTTAAAATAATTCTATAATAGACATACTCTTATTTGATGATGTGAATGTTACTTTCTTCACATTATTATTATTATTGCTTAATATTTTGATGTAGCAATTGTCTGATACCTTTTCTGAATGTATTTATGTTCGTTCGTTCTTTACGAGGTTTTTGTTTCTAGTCCTTATTTTAAACATTGTTATTGTTAGTTTTTCTATTTTTAGTAGAGACGGGGTCTCACTCTTGCTCAGGCTGGTCTTGAACTCCTGAGCTCAAGCAATCCACCTGCCTCAGCCTCCCAGAATGCTAGGATTACAGGCACGAGCCACCGCACCCAGCCCAAAACATTACTTCAACATGTAATCAGTATGAAAATGAGGTATTTTAAATTCTATTTGTTCACACTAAGTCTTTGAAATTTGTTGTATCTGACATAGTACCTCTCAGATTGGACACATCACATTGCATGCATTCAGTAGTCATATGTGTGGATTGTATTGGACAAGGCATAGATTATAAGACAAGAGAGTTTCAGAAAAAGGCATATGAGAATCTATTTCTAGGGCTGATGTGTTTGAAGCCTGAACTCATAGGTTTTTGCTGGCCCTCACATCTCATGTTTCCATAATTTAAGGGTAATACTCAACCTGCCTTATAAAGAAGGTGTGAGGCTCTAACAAGATAATAAAACTTGTTTGAGGTTATCCAAAAACATTGGTTTTCTTACTGACTTGCTCCCCCACTCAAGGCCCATCAGGAGTTAGCAACATTCTTACAATGTTTGGAAGCAATATCAAAGATATCTTTATCCAGAGTCACATTTGTGAGTCTCTTACAAAGTCTTGACCAATCTTCTAATCCCAATCAGGAAAAGAAGCGTTTGGAGCAAGGTATAATGCTATGTGTTCCCTTAGAATGTAAAACGTTTAATTAGATGCCAAGGATTGAAAATCTTGATTCAGAGCCTGAAATGGCTAATAAGGTTTTATTGTTGCTATTACTTAGAGTTTTTATAGAACTTTAGGCTTGCAAAGTGCTTTTCAATCACTTGAGAGAATCTAAGTTTGTTAACAGCAAGATGAAAAAATGTTCTATTCACCAGGAGAGACAACATACATAATATTTTAAGTATTTAAGAATTACGACCCTGCTGTGAGAACTACCAAAATTACTTCTACGTGGAGACAAGAGATTCTAGTTATAGACAGAGGACATTAATGCAGATACCAATGTTATTACCCTGCTGAGTCTGCAAGGGCGGACTTTTGCAAGTCAGGAAATAAGAAAGTTTCTAAAACAAACATTAGCTGGCTCTAGTTACACATGTGGAGCTTTTTGCCCACACGTGATTTTTGAACATTTTTCTAAAGGGGCTCTTAAGGTTTTATGGGCAATCATATTATAAAATCATACATAGCTCCAATATGGCATAATTTGTGACTACTCTGGGTCACGGAAATCTCTCAGGATTCTGCTGTTGAGGCTCCTACAATTGGAGACAAATTCACACCAATTCCTCTATAAATATTGTCAGTGGGGCAGCATTAGCTGGAAAGCATATGAAAAGCCAATTTCTCCTTTCCATGTGCACCAAAGGCAAATTCAGGTCCTCTGGCCTTTTGGATGCATCAGTTAGCTTCTGCTACAGCAATGCTAACTAACAAACAACTCAGAGCTCCAAGGCATACAACAGTGTTTACGCATGTGGATGGATGGATGGGCGGCTCTGCTGATCTTGCTGGACTCACAAACATTTGAGAGTCAGCTGGTTGATGATGGATTAAGGCTGGCCATGACTCAATGCTGCCCCACATGTCCCTTTTTGTCCAGCAGGCTAGCCATGACATACTATTAGATGGCAGAGGCCCAAGAGAGAGCAAGCTCCGAAGCACAAACCACTTGGAGTCTCTGTGTCATATTTGCTATGGCCACAGCAAGTCACATGGTTGAGCCAGCATCCAAAGCTGGGGTAGATCAACCCACCTGCTGTGGGATGGCATTGCAGGGTCAGATGACAGGGGGCAGAGGCAGAAGGAAGAGTGAGACTTGTGGCCATCTGCAAGAGCTATCACAGGTAGGAATGGATTAGAATCATTTTCTTGGAAAAAAATAGAAAAGGCAAAAACAATAGGTGTCATTGGCATATGCATCCATTTGACAGAGAGAAAAGGTTTGTTGTCGACTCGGCGCCTGTGGCTCAAGTGGCTAAGGTGCCAGCCACATACACCTGAACTGGTGGGTTCGAATCCAGCCCAGGCCTGCCAAACAACAATGATGGCTGCAACCAAAAAATGGCCAGGCGTTGTGGCGGGCGCCTGTACTCCCAGCTACTTGGGAGGCAGAGGCAGGAGAATCGCTTGAGTCCAGGAATTGAAGGTTGCTGTGAGCTGTGATGCCACAGCACTCTACCCAGGGCGACAGCTTAAGGCTCTGTCTCAAAAAAAAAAAAAAAAAAGAAAGAAAAAGAAAGAAAGACAAGAAAAAGAAAAGGTTCATCGGTAACACCAAGCTAATGCAAACTCACCTTTTGCTCTTACCACTTGGAACAGTTCATAGGCCAAAGATCATGGAAAAATCTTTGCCCCAGATTTATTGAGATATAATTGACAAATAAACATTGTATATATTTAAGGTGGACAACATGATGTTTTGATGTATGTATACACTGTGAAATGATTTCCCAGCAAGCTAATCACCCAATCCATCACCTCACATAGTTACCTTTCCTGTTGTTGTTGTTGAGGACACACTTAAGCTCTACTCTCTTAGCAAACCTGAAGGGTACAATACATTATTATAATACAAACTACAGGAAAATGGCTCAGGAGCAGGGTGAGAAGTAATACTGCCTTTCAAGTATACCTCTCTCTAAACAATACATGGCTAACTAGCCCATAGCACCCTCCTGTCTGCCTCCTTATACAGATCTCCACTTAAGGCCCTAAGCACCTTGCAGATTTCAGCCTCAGAAATCAGGAGGACAGGAGTTGCAGGCTCCTGCGGCCACGGCTTGGCCAGGTTTGGGCAGTCACTACACATGCTGCAGAGAGACTCTGCTCTCTGCCATTCGGCCACACATCAGCTGGCCCTGTGCCGGGCTCACGCTCACACCCGTCTGTCAGGGTGGCACCTGGCCCTTTTGCAGAAGCAGATGGTTTCAACTGATCTTTCCTTGCCAGTCTTCCTTACATTAACACTCCAAACCGGCCCAGCTTCATCCTAGAACTTAATGTAATCCTCACATGTTCTAGTTTCCTGTATTTTTCCCCTAATAGCCAAATTGTTTTTCTTTCTTCTTCTTTATTTAAAGTTTTTACTTTTCCACAATAGTAGGATTATAAATGGATTTGTGCATACGGAGGGAAAAATCAATAGCCTGTATTTTCTAGGACAAAATGTAAGCTCACAGCAAAGTCAAGGCAAAAAATCATTTAAAAAATCATTTCTTTTTCTTTTTTTTAAATGTTGGATTAATATGAGGGTACATACAATTAGCTTACATTGTTAACATTTGTAAGGTAAAATCCAAGTTGTGGTTGTGTGCTTCACCCAGAAAGTGTGCCATATATCCCTACATTGTACCCCTTAGGTGGGAACTCACTGAACCCCTTCCCTCCTTCTTGAATTTGAGTTTTTCTTTCATGCGGGCCTGGGGTTGTTAATCTACTAGTTTCAACATAGTACTGAGTACGTGAGATGCTTGATTTTCCATTCTTGTGAGACTTTACTCAGAAAATGTTCTCCAAATCCTTCCAGGTTATTAAAAAAGATACAAAGTCTCCATCTTTTTATGACTGAATAATATTCCATAGTATACATACGCCACAGTTTATTAATCCATCCATGGATTGATGGGCACTTGGGTTGTTTCTACATCTTTGCGATTGTGGATTGAGCTGCTATAATCATTTGCAAGCAAATGTCCCTATGGTAAAATTATTCGTTTTTCCATTTCACGGGTCTCAACATACAGCACACCTTGCATCCCTAGACCAACCTTCTTTGACAGCCCAGGATGCAGGAGACCTGGCCTAACAAAACCTCTCAGGGTGAGACAAACTGTGAACGGCCATACCCACCACTCGCTTGGCCTCAAGTAACAATTTATTGGCTCAGAGGACAATAGGGATTTAAAAGTTTTGTCTTAGAGAGAAAGCATGACTTAGGGCACCTAAATGTTACAGATATTCCAAAGGCAAGACTATATGACCTCCAGGCTCCCGATCTGCCCCACCGCACCCCACTGTACTACCCCATCTGATCTCTGCCTGTAGCCCAACCCCATGCAGGTTTAGCTTTGGCCAGTGGGGCTGCCCAATAGTACCCAGCAATGTACAATGCCTTGGTTGAGTGCTCCTTCTGATACGGGCCTTAGATGCCAGCATTTGGGTAAACAAAAGGGGAGGAAGACCTATGAGCAAATACTTCAATATACATGGAATAGCTCTGGTCAATAGAAACACAATGCAAGCTACAAATGAGATTCAAAATTTCCTAGTAGCCATTTTTCCATGTTTCTGTTTTTGTTTTTGGAGACAGAGTCTTGCTCTGTTGCTCTGGGTAGAGTGCAAAAGAGACATCATGGCTTACAGCATCCTCAAACTCCTGGGCTCAGGCAATCCTCTTGGTAATTTTGCACCCACCACAATGCCCAGCTAATTTTTTCATTTTTCATAGCAATGGGGTCTTGCTGTTGCTCAGGCTGGTCTTGAACTCCTGAGCTCAAAAAATCCTCCCATCTTGACATCCCAGAGTGCTAGGATTATAAGGTGGAGCCACCATCACTCTCAGACAAGTAACCACATATTTTTAAAAAAGTAAAAAGAATAACAAAATCCCCAAACCAGAAATGTTGGCATGGATGTGGAGGAGAGGGCACACTTCTACACTGCTGGTGGGAATGCCCACTAATACGTTCCTACTGGAAGGATGTTTGGAGAATACTTAGAGATCTGAAAATAGACCTGCCATTTGATCCTATAATTCCTTTACTAGGTTTATACCCAGAAGACCAAAAGTCACAATATAACAAAGACATCTGTACCAGAATGTTTATTGCAGCCCAATT